>JAJQQW010000006.1:107632522-107845022 GCA_025583905.1 Ia io
GACGCAGTACAAATGGCTCGCCCAGACCTGACAGATGTCCCGCTATCATCACCAGACAAGGTACTCGTCACGGTTGGGAGCAGTTATGTTCAGGATGGCATCCGATGTTCAGGAGCAGTGGTAGTCACCCTGGACCGCACCATTTGGGTGCAGTCCCTGAATAGGGGAACCACGGCACAAAAAGTCGAACTTTTGGCCTTAATCCAGGCCCTTCGATGGGGACACAGTGCCATCCACCGGGAAAGAGGGTTACCAACTGCAGTGGGAAAGGACATTAAAAATAAGGAAGAGATTTTAGCCTTATTGGAAGTCATCTGGCTCCCAAGGGCAGTTGCAATAGTGCACTGCAAAGGACATCAGAAAGGGGAGACAATTGAAGCCAGAGGAAATAGAGCCGCAGACCAAACTGCCAAGGAAGCCGCCCTAAAACCAGTGGGGCCTTTACAAGTTTTAGTAACCCTGCCGGACCTGGACCTACAGCAGACCCCCTCCTACACCAAACAAGAGGAGGAATTGGCAAAACAGAAGCAAGCCATCAAAGGACCAGATGGTTGGTGGACCCTACCAGATGACAGACTGTTGGTCCCAGAGGCTATAGGTCGGACGTTAGTTTCCCAGTTACACCAGGCTACCCACATAGGCGTAGATAAGGTAATTAGAAGCATAGTCACCAAGGTAAGAGGGTCCCCCTGAGAATTCAGGCCCCAGGGAAATTCCCTAGGAGAGCATTAGGAGGTGGATTTCACAGAGATTAAGCCACCAGCATCAGAGTACAAGTACCTGCTAGCTCTCATAGACACCTTCTTGGGTTGGGTTGAAGCATACCCCACTAGGACAGAAACTGCCTCTATAGTTGTCAAGAGATTACTCCAGGAGATTATACCTAGATTCGGGGCCAGTAGTCATAGGATCAGATAACAGCCCCACCTTTGTAGCCAAGGTATCTCAGAGTATAGCTCAAGCCTTAGGCCCAGAATCTGGACAGGCATGAGCAGGACTCTAAAAAGTACTTTAACTAAATTTGTCCTAGAAACCGGTGAAAACTGGATCAACCTCCTGCCCTTCGCCCTCTTATGGGCCATGTGTACCCTCTACTGGGAGGGGTTCCTCCCTTCTTTTTGAGGTCATATATAGTAGACCTCCCCCCCCCCCCCCCCCCCGATCCTTTTCAGGGTCAGGGAGAAACTGAAAGCTGGAATTCATAACCATTCCCTTACTCAAGTCCTTACAGGCTCTGCAGTATACCCAGAGAGCCACCTATAAGCTTGTTCAAGATTCTCTGCCAGTGCCCACCGTGGACCCTGTACATCCCTTCCAGCCTGGGGACTCGGTGTAGGTAAAATTCACTGACCAAGGACTCACCCTAACCTGAAAGGGACGCTACACTGTTATCCTGAGCACGCCCATGGCTGTTAAAGTAGACGGCGTCCAGACCTGGCTACACCACTCCCAGCTCCTGCACCAGGAAATGGCCTGGATCCTGGCAACCACCCGTGAGATCCCTAGCCTGGGCTCCACGCAGGCCAGGAGGAGACTCGACACCTGCAGGAGAGGACTGGACTTCACTGTGGACAGTACTGGTGGGGACTGTGGTACTAGAGGCCTTGGCCAGAAGCGGGAGACGAGGTAGAAATGCAAACCGTCCCATGATTGGGCCCGTAAGTTTCAAGACAAGGCGGGAATGAAAGGGCAGAGCAGGACAGCACAAAATGTACTGTACCCTCCATCCTGTGTAACTATGTATATGACTCCCTTTTCTGAGCAGTTACCCGACCTGCCCTTAAACCTGCCAATAGGAATGCAGAGAAGTGGACTCAGTCCAAATTAGGCAAGCTGCACAGTACCCCTGTGTAACCAGACCCCTGACCCTGCCCCCTGACCAATCAACAGGGCCATGAACGTTCCCCCGCACACTGCTTTGGACCTCCAATAAAGCCTTTGTTCCCCCAAAGCGTGCTCTCTCTCTCCCGCCGCAGCGCCGGTGATTGTTGGAGACGGGAGCTCGTGCTAGCACGAATAAAAGTTCTCTTGCTTTTGCATCGGGCTCGGCTCCTTCCTGGTGGGTTTTTGGGGATCCTGAACACTGGGCATAACACTTCTAAAACACCCCATGTCTAGAACACACCCATATCTAGAATATGCCTACTTCTAGAACATGCCCGGGTCTAGAACACACATGTAGAACATGCCTACTTCTTGAATGTGCCTGTGTCTAGAACACATCTATGTCTAGAATATGTCCATGTCTAGAACATGCTCAGGCCTCCGACACATCCATGTCTAGAACAGGTCTATGTCTAGAATACATCTATATCTAGAATACACCCACAGGAGGTCTCTGGACTCTCTCCCCATTTTCTCTCATGTGGGCAGCTTTCCTAATACAATTTTTGCAGGTTTGACCCCATCTTGGCATCTGCTTCTCAGAGGACCCGGATTAGATTAACACTAGGTTAGGGAGTCATGAGTGCTGTCAAGAAAAAAACACACACGAGGGGTTAGCAGTGTGGTCTCTTCAATAGCGCTGGCCAGGGAAGGTTTCAGGCAGTGGTGGCATGTGAGCCACATAAATAGAGCTGAAGAAAACTGACTTTTAGGGGGAAGTAAATTGCTTAAGAAGATATCAGTGATTTGCGGCAGATCAGTAGCTAGCTGGCACTTGCTGTGAGTGAGTTTTGATAAAGTGTGATGAGAATATCTGTTTGGGAGACAGCTCACATCAAACAGATTGCATGTATGTGAACAGAACTGCTTCTGAGGGGCAAGGCCAGAGGCCGTAGAGCAGCAGAGAGCTGCTGTGTGCGGCAGGCTGTGTCCCTCAGCCTGCTACATCTGGTATCCTTTACCCGGTCCTTGTGTATTTATTTTGCTGGTGCTGCAGCTTCTATACCAATTCTCCCATCAGCAGTTTTAAAATAGGGCATGACATTGAATTGCTCTTTTTTTCTTCATACTTTTCCGGTCCCGTTTCCTGAACCATCTCTATCTCTGACACTGTGTAAGTTGTCATTGAAATGTGCTTCCAAATGTCACACAATACTGAATAATAAGCACATTCTTTTTGGATCTGAACTATAACCTCTTAGAAGTAACTGGTTCCCCTCTCTCTTTGCCCACAGGTACCCAATTTCACCATTAAATCCCACTACACTGAGAAGCCAGGGAGAGTTCATATGCAGGGTGGAAAGCTAGCTCTTCTGTTGAAGGAATTAAATAAGGACACACCCTTTTACTTCTCTAATCATACTGCAGCCTAAGCCATTGAAATCCTGAGACAAGGCATCATTTCCTACAAACCCTCTGATGCATTTGTGAAGTCTGTGGTTGGTGAGTGTGGAATAGACCCCCTGCTCTTTTGGCAAAAGCCTGGCCCCCGTCCACCTTCCACAGGAAGGCGCTGCCCCTCCTACAGATGACAGCCTGTGGAGGAGGAAAGTACTTTTCATAAGAGAAGGGGTGTTCGAAGCAGAACTGTCCTCCGCTCCATGAGAAGCAGTCGTGGCCAGAACCCAGTGATGTCATGTAGGTTTTATCTTGCATCAGCAGCGCAGCGAGGAAATTCCAGAATTAATCAGCGTGCTGGCACGGCCGTGCCCAGGCTGAAAAGTTCACCGTGTTCCTTCCATGCTCGCCGCGGGCGCTGGGCTCCACGGTAGCCTTTGTGAGAGTAATTGGCTCCCTCCATGTCCAGGCTGCTGCAACGATTATAAATGCGTCCATTTAGAGAATGTAGAATTTTAAGTGGATGCAGTAAATGGTCGTTTCAACTAAAAGATGATTGTCCGTATTTGCACTTGATCTTGTAACAACCAATAATTAGTTATGTTTTATTATCAAGTTCTTTTGAATATTAGGGAATGGAAAGTGAGATCATCAGAGTCTGGAGAAATACTATAGTCCGTTGAAGGGAGGGGAGAGTTACAAGCCAAGAAGGCTGTTTTCTTCAGCTTAGTTCTAGTTCATTGGCACTCTAGTTAGAGAAGTCGCCAGGTGATCGTCAAGCATTGGCTAAATAAGAAAGGAAATGTCACTTCAGGACCCAGAGCCCTTGAACAGGATAATGGGAGTTGGGAGAGCTTCCTCTAAAGTTTTGAAAGGAGAAAATACCTTTGCTTGAAGGGATGTTTGGGGTGCGCTCTCACGCTGGGTGATTGCCTTCAGGGTGTCACTGTGGTGCCTGTCTTTCCTCTCTGTCCCCACTTTGTCCCTGCATGAGGCTCCCCCGACCCTGGCACGAGGCTGTGCAGACAGGAGCAGCCTTCCTCAGGGCCCCTTCTGTGTCTGAGTGCATCTCCAAGCATCACATTGCTTGTGCTCCTTAGGCCACTCTCAACACAGTCTGAGAGGCAGCCTTTCATGAGTCAGAGTGCCCGGATGACCTTGAGGGTGACTCGAGAATGCCCCAGTTTAAGCACCATATTTGCCCAGTGAAGACCATGGAGGGTTTTTTTTGTGTTTTTGTGTGTGTTTTGTTTTGTCTAGATGTAATAAAATAGTTGGGTGCTGAATTTGATTCTGAAAGAGAAGTGATGAACATGAGTTCTTATCTATTTTCAGTCAGACTTGCCAAGTTCTTCCCATTTTGAGCCAATATCAAGTGAATCAATCACCTTGATTCTCTGAGGCTTGATTTTCTTATATAAAGTGGAGCTTATTTTGAATACCTTCCTCACAGGATCATTGTGAAAGTAAAATACTAGAGTATATATCAAGGAGCCTTTGTAAAGCAGTGAATATAGTGCTTGGCATTTAATAGTCCACCAAGTATTCTCACCCCTTCACTTGGTCTTTTCATGTTCTGACCCCTTTATTCCACGTTTCACGCGTAACATGTGGGCGGGGGAATAGATCCCCTAGTCTTTCTGCTGTTCTAAACAGACTACAGTATTTCTTCAGACTCGGAAAGATATTGCTGCTTTTCAGGTCCCTGGAAAACCCAATAAAAATGCATTTGAAATCTTAAGTGCGCAGCAACTGGAGTGTGAAACGTTGGCATTTCTAAAAGTGTCAGACAGCTGAGCGAGATGAACAGCCACTTGCAGGAAGGAGAAATGCAGTGGTGCCCTAAGGGTCCATCATTTTCCGCCTAATCTTAAACACACTTCACTTCTCCCTTTTAAAGTCTGCTCCATGGTGCTGGGGGTCCTGTTCTGTAGCTGACATTTCATTGTTGGCCACCACGAATGGTGATCCACTTGGTGGTAGTTAAAACCATGCAATAAAATTCTAATTTAATGAACAATAGTAAGTCATTTCAAACTGCCAATGGAAACAAAACCATTTCAGCAAATGCCTAATAGAATAGGAGTAATTTTTATTTTTAAAATGAGCCAAAACATGGTGCGATGTGAACCTCATACCTAGCGTTTATCACAGGTGCCAAATCATTTTAAAACAGGTAAACACCAAAACATAAATAAAAATGATATATACTAAAGTTATATTTTAAATTACACCAATTACCAATTATTTAAATTATTCCAATGCCAATATGTATGAATATAATATATTGATACCCTTTCTAGTGATTGCGTGTTTCATTAAGTTTTTTTTAATTCACTTACAAGGCTAGAGGCTGATTAAGACAACCACAAGTCCCAGCATGAGGAACAGATTCTTGTAAATAAGCAGTGTTGCTCCGTGCGTTTTCCTTGCTCTGCTGTGCACACTCCCTCTTCCACCTCCTGAGCTTAATCTTCGGTGGTTTCCTGTGGTGGGACATTCTCCATCTCAGCGTCTGTCACAGAACTCTTCACTGAATTCAAATGGGAAGACCTGGTGTTTATTTCTTACCAGTTCTGTGCTTCCTCAATCATATTTTAAGACATGTCTGAATCTCCTATTCCAGTGTATTCACAAATTTCATGGCGGATGTGTGCAACGTTATTTTCAGAGGTTTTGATGTTCTGCTGGGTTTTTTTTTTTTTTATTGATTTCAGAGAAGAAGGGAGAGAGAGATAGAAATATCAAGGACGAGAGAGAATCATGGATCAGCTGCCTCCTACACGCCCCACACTGGGGATCCAGCCCACAACCCAGGCATGTGCCCTGACCACGAATTGAATCCTGACACCCTGGTTCATAGGTCGAAGCTCAACCACTGAGCCACGCCGGCTGGACCTGCTATTGCTTGTTTTTGTTTGTTTTATAGCATATACTCCCTAGTGCCTAAGGATTTGAACAGAATTTAAGGATTCATCAAAGACAGATACCAATTCAAATTTCTCTCTCCCTCTCGCATATACATCTGCTTAGATGTATAGTAGTGTGCATTGTATGTGTTTTTACACTCCTAAAAATGTACACATAAACTTGAACCTCATCGGCACACAGCATTGGGGTGTGAGGAACTTGAATTGCAGGTAACCTTGGCCTTTAAAACTAGGTAGCAGGACGTTCCCTGAGTCATTGTCTCAGTCTCCTTGGTGGAATGTTAAGCCGGTGTAACAACCCAGTTGAACTCTGGAGAATGTCTGGAATAATTACCTCGTGATTCAGAGCATGCGGAAGGAGACAAGGCCCTGTAGAAACGGTCAGACTGTCTCATGCAAAGACTCCATCCAGACATGCTACTGTCCGTGGTCACCACGAAGGGCCCGGCCCAGCCTCTCCTATCGCGATGTTTGCACAGCCTCCTCCATCACCCTCACCCCTTACATCCCGCACGGAATGCGTCTGAATTTGTTGACTGCGTGTTGATTCTAGATGCACTTGAAAAGCTTAATTTGGGACTAGCTCGTGTTGACTCATTCATTTATTTATCAACAAAGGAGAAAGGGTAGAACTTTCGTCCGATCTCCTGGGCTGCCCCAGTCGAAGGCGGGATTGTTTGGACCACGCGAAAACAAAGTGAGGAATAAACACAAGTGAGCTAAAAGTTTAAAACAAGATTATGAGTTGTTTATTAGTATTTGCTCCGAGGTTGAAGTTAAATGCCATAAAAGGAACATTGCTAAGTTACGACTGAGTTATTGCTGCTGCTGAAGAGTGTGTGAGTGGCTTTGCCAGCAAGTGGAATAACAGAAGCGACATTAGTGTGCAGAGGTTCCTGAGGCCTCGCGGCTGTCTGCTCAGAGGTCTTCCGACTCTGGGACGGCGGGGCCCTCTGGGGCCTCGGTGGTGATCACTATAGGGATGTTCTCAGATATCCACCCCTTAGGAGTCCTGTTGAAGGACCGTCTGCCAGAAAGAGGGTTGGCAAAGGCCATGAACCTGGAATCTGTTAGAAGTAGTAGCTCAAAATCTGGGACCTTGAATTTCACCATTTTTGATGCTTTTTCAAAACCTCCAAATGGGGTGGCAACTCTGTGGGGAATGAAAAGAAAAAGAATAAATCAATTTCCAAATGTATCTACTGGAACATAGAAAAACAACTTAATTCATAATTTTATGGGCATGTTCTGCTGTATTCTTAGTATACCTTTCAGTTTTTGACCTCTGAGACAAGCATTTCCATTCAGGGACCGCGGACTTGTTTAAAGTCCTGTTGTATGTACTCTTAGTTTGGGACTAAACGAACCTATTCCCTGCACCTGGAGATCGGCATGATCACTTCTTGCCTTTGGGTCTTTGCTCACATTTCCCTGCATAAGATGTTCCCTCCCTATCTCCACTCCACCTGCGGCATCCTGTGGCCTGTGAGTTCTAACTTCCCAGCAACTACCCCAGCCCATGCTCCTTAGCCAGTCCCTGCAGCACTGATGGTCCATGTCCGTCATCCAGGGCTCATGAGAGGGACCTAGGTTGGCATTACTCCTAGCATTTAACCAGGAACTGGATCATGAGGGAGGTGCTCTCCGATCATGCAAACTCAGAAGGATAAAGAACGATGAAGGCAGGACGGGGTGCCATGCACCGGCCACTGTTTGAAGTGCTGCTCACCGTGGGCCCTTGTTGGAGTGCAGATGCTAATTGAGACACACCAGGGCGTGTCCTGAGAGTCTGCATCTAACCAGTCCCGCACCATGCCCAGTGCCAAGGCTTGACGGGATTATCTCCTGACATCCTCACAACAACCTTAGGAGCTGGTTCTGTGAACATGCCTATGTCTTGGGTGACACGGAGGCACACTCTAGCACATGACTTGCTCAAAGCCCCCACCTATGAAGTTGTAGAACCGGGACTTCAACCCAGGCCCCTGGAGGCCTGCTTTCCAGTCACTAGCCTGTGCCACACCCTCAGGAGATGCTGCATAAGGAGTGTTGGGCCTCCTGAGGTCACTTCTAAGTGCAGTGCGTGTAGGAACATCCACCCACTGGAGCTGTGTCTGACTGGTGTCCAGCCATGTTGCTGTCACATTCCTGATGCCGCTATCTGGTCATGCCCCACATTTGGTCATTTGATTTAACGAATTGAAGAGTCTTTAACACTCAAATTTCATTCTGTGCATAAGTAAAACCTGTTATTCTTGGATGTCTAAGGTGTGCAAGACAGTATTTTATCATTTTAGAAATGTACCATTGTATAGAAATAGTTTGTTCATTTGTTGACTCATTCATTTATTCATACAACAAAGAAGTGATTGCTTAAGATATCTGCCCTGCTATGTGTGAGGAATTCACAGATGAAAAGGCTGTATTATTATTAACGTCAATGAGTTCACAGAGCAGTGTAGAGTGAGACATGAGGGAAAGACCAACACATCATGGAATATGATCGTTAACCTAAGGGGAGAATATCCTGAATACAGAGTTGCTTAAGGTAAAATGAAACACTTGTAAAGTTCAGAGCCTAGCATCAGGACCAGTTATGAAATTTGTAGGACCCAGTACAAAATAAAAACGGGGGGCCCTTCTTAATAATTGTTGAGACTATCACCCTGCCTGGCATTGCTCAGTGGTTAGAGCATCGGCCTGCAGACCAAAGGGTCTTGGGTTCGAGTTCCAGTCAAGGGTATGTACCTAGGTTGCAGGTTTGTTCCCAGCCCCTGTCGGGGGTGTGTGTAGTAGGCAACAGGTAGATCTCTCACATCAATGTTCTCTTTCTCTCTCCCCCTCCCTACCTGCTTCCCACTCTCTCTAAAAAGAAAAAAAAATCAATGGAAAAATATCCTCGGGTGAGGATTAACAACAACATTAAGACGATCAAAACAGAGACAGCAAACCCTCATGGCAAGCATGGTCCTTCTAGCCGGGGCCACACCACTGCATGGGCTGCACATGTAACCGGACTGTGACTCACCCACCGTTCTTTTGACATTGTTTCTGCAAATGCTGACTGACTAATATGTAGCTTATAGATAAACAGCATGTTTGTGTAAGAATCATAGGAACTAACTTCAGAAGATGCAGACTCTGACCTTTAGTCATCATAGCTCTAGGAGAATTGCTGACCTTCAACTGTAAAACCAGGATAAGGTAGAACCAGGATGACAAACACCAGGCCATCACTTGACCAGCTTCAAGGTCTTTATCAGAGTGGACTGTGCTGATGTGCATGTAGAAAACTTGATTTCTTTGTCCTGCTTTCCCTCTCCCTCCTTATAAAAGCCTCTGCCTGCACTGCAATGTTCAGATGGGCTTTGGACAAGAGTTCCCCATCTCCTCAAGTAACCGGCACTTAAATAAACCTCTCTCCTTTTTCACTGGCATCTGAGTTTGGTTTTTGTGATGACAGCCAAACTTATACACATCCATCCTGGGAGTTTAAGAATATATGGTTTCCGCCCTAATCGGTTTGGCTCAGTGGATAGAGCGTCGGCCTGCGGACTCAAGGGTCCCAGGTTTGATACCAGTCAAGGGCATGTACCTTGGTTGCGGGCACATCCCCAGTAGGGGGTGTGCAAGAGGCAGCTCATCCATGTTTCTCTCATCAATGTTTCTAACTCTCTATTCCTCTCCCTTCCTCTCTGTAAAAAATCAATAAAATATATTTTTAAAAAAAGAATATATGGTTTCCACTGGATACAAGATGCTGGACTTCATTTCTAGATTTAGGCTGAATCTGGTCAATCTTATGTTTATGAATTCCAGATATAAATTTTACTCATTTTTTTTTTTTCTGCATTAAATAAAAGAAGAAATGTTCCTCAGCCACTGAACTCCAGTATTTGGATTTGGTACTAAGTGTGTTGCTTTTTCTCTTTTTGTCCAGTTCTGTGTGGTTTTTCCCTCCCACTTCGTGGGTCCTTTTCTTCTCTTGTAAATGAAAACATTCCCTTCCGCTCCATCCCTGGTCTTCCACCTCCTACCTCTGGCCCAGTGGAAGCTTGCTGTTTGAAAGGCAGCCTTTTCTTTTCTTTGGCACCATTGAGGCTGTATCCTGTTTGCTTGAATTTTTATTGCTCTAGGCACACAAAGTAAAACAGTCCATTCACAGAGATGGTAAACATTCAAAGACTACTTGTAGGATATTTAAGGTCTCTGGAAATAGTTTTAAGTTTTAGTCAAAGATAATGAAGCAAAATTTTCCACTAAAAGATTTGGACTAGTCTACCAGGGATAACCCTGCGTCCCTATAATTCCCACAACACTTCTTCAAACATAGATCTATATAATGTGATTTTACACTTGGTCATCTATGGAGTAAGGAGCTTGTTCCACTCAGATTCACAGTTAATAGATACTTTCTTATTTACCTTGATCAGTAATGGGATTACATTTGTACTAATTAATAGTGCTAGAATTATAACCCTAATAATTGCTGATTATTCTGTAAGGTAAAGAATCTTGTAAAATGATTGTATAGAAATTAAAATAAGTTATTCAACTAAATACCTAATGTATGTGATATATTTAAAGGTACTTAGTCATATAATCATAGACATTTAAAAAATGTTTTTATTGACTTCAGAGAGGAAGGGAGAGGGAGAGAGAGAGAGAAACATCAATGATGAGAGAGAATCATTGATCAGGTGCCTCCTACTTGCCCCACACTGGGGATCGAACCCACAACCCGGGCATATGCCCTGACCAGGAATCAAACCATCACCTCCTGGTTCATAGGTTGACGCTTAACCACTAAGCCATGCCGGCCAGGCAATCATAGACATTTTTAAAATATATATATTTTTACTGATTTCAGAGAGGAAGGGAGAGGGAGAAAGAGATAGAAACATCAATGATGAGAGCGAATCATTGATCAACTGCCTTCTGCACGCCCCCTATTGGGGATCGAGCCCGCAACCCAGGCACGTGCCCTTGGCTGGAATCAAACCCAGAACTCTTCAGTCTGCAGGCCAACACTCTATCCACTGAGCCAAACCAGATAGGGCAATCATAGACGTTTTTTACAGATGAGGAAATTAATACAAGGAGGGTTAAAGGGCATCGTCGCACAGCTTTTTGAAGCAGAGCTGGAAACCTTCTAGTTCAATTTTCCTCACATCTTGCATGCGTTTAATATAATGTTATTTAAATATCTATATATATATATAAAAGGCTAATATGCAAAGTGTCTCCACGGGAGTTCGACCAGGAGACCGGGAGTTCTATCACTCGCTATGACTTCCACTGACCACCAGGGGGCGGTGCGGAAGGAAGGCCCTGGCCAGCAACCAGCAGCCAGGGAAGGGAGGCCCTGGATGGCCGCTGGACCGGAAGGCCCTGATCGGCCCTGATCGCCCTGATCACCAGCTATGCCTAAGGACCCTAACGATGTACAGATTTCATGCACCGGGCCTCTAGTAGCATAATATTTAAGTAGTATATTCAAAATGAGTGCAAGAATACAAAGTTGTGCTTACTGTGGGCTATTTTGAAGTCATGCTTAGACTTGGGAGCATTTCTCATTGGTCCTATCCCTGCTGAATACTACAGGACTGCATCTCACCTTCCATGCATCACTGGCAATAGCCTGTGATTATGTATAATAAAGTGGGGCCACCAAATAATATTATGTTACTCTTCGCAAAGGACTCTGGGTATATTTGCAAACGCCCCCCCCCCCCCCAGCTCTCATTTGTTTTAGCAAAAATGAAAAAAACACACCCATGTATTAGAATAAAGTCAATATAATAATATTGAATTATTTAAGAAAAAGAAAGAAAAAATGTACTTCCTACTACATCTTCTTTTTAATAGGCCCTAGCTGGGTTGCCTCAATGGATAGAATGTTGGCCTGCAGACTGAAGGGTCCTGGGTTTAACTCTGGTCAAGAGCACATACCTCAGTTGTAGGCTCAATCCCTGGCCATGGTGTGTGTGGGAAGCAACCAATAGATGTGTCTCTCTCAGATCGATGTCTCTCTCTCTCTCTCTCTCTCTCTTTCTCTCTCCCCATCCCTTCCATTCTTTTTAAAAATCAATGGAAAAGTATCCTCAGGTGAGGATTAACAACAACAAAAATAAATAAATAAAAGCAGTGTTTCCTAACCTGCTTTGTATAATTTTTCTTTTAATGTATAATAGTTGTGTGAGGAACTAAATTTCTGGTCAGATTATTTTTTCATAACCTTGAGTGGTTTGATAAAATAAATCCCATTAAATAACCTACCACACAAAAGATATTAACCCAATTTGTACCTAGAAATTATTTTAACCTTTTTTAAATGATTAGAATGTGTTCTGGACCAATTAAAGGAATGGCTTTTATCACATTCAATTTCGAAAGACCCACATAACTATTGAGATTATTTTTGCCTATGTGATATTTTTAAAATAAAAATTTATTGAAGTATAAGATACATTTTAAAAAGTATATAAATCCTAAGGTAAAGCTTGATGAATATTATTTATTTTCTAGTTATTTGCTGCTGGCATATAAAAATGTCATTAATTTATGTTGATCTTGTATTCTGTGATCTTACTAAATTTACTAATTCTAATTTCTAACCTGGAGCTCCTTTTGAATTTCCTGGGGACATAATCATGTCATTTGTGAATAAGGACAGTTTTATTTTTCCTTTTATATATTTACTAGAGGCCCGGTTCACGAAATTTGTGCACGGGGGTCCCTCAGCCCAACCAGCACCCTCTACAATCCAGGAGCTCTCAGGGGATGTCCTACTGATGGCTTAGGCCCACTCCCCATGGTTCTCTGCTCTCTGCGGGCCTGGAGGTTTCGCTGCAGCCATGGAGATGAAGCCCCCATGCCCTGCTCTCCGCTTTCTGCTGGCCTCCCCATGCACCATGCGAAGGAAGCCCCAATGCCCTGCAGTGTGCTCTGTCTGCCAGGCCTGGGGGCTTTGAGGACACAGACACACTAAGGAAGCCCCCATGCCCTGCTGTCCTGGCCCGGCTCTGTTTGCAGGGCCTGGGGCTTCCCCGCTGCCGAGGAAGCCTCCATGCCCTGCTGTCCGGCCCGGCTCTGTTTGCAGGGCCTGGGGCTTCCCCGCTGCCACGGAAGCCTCCATGCCCTGCTGTCCAGGCTCTGACTGCCATGTTTGGGGGTGGATCAAAAACCCCTCTGGAATTGGATCCAGCTTCGCTGCTCCTGCTGACAGGCTGGACACTCCAGCAGCGGAGCTGAGCGGACTGGGCGCCGCCATCTTGTGGCTATGGGGGCCCCCATTTTGTCGCAGAGTGATGGTTAATTTGCATATTACTCTGTTATTAGATAGGATAGCTTTTGTTCATTAAAACAACTTATTTGTCTGAAAACATGCATGTATGTTTTTATTTTAACTTTTACCTTTCAAGAGTGTTTTTACTGGACATGGACTTACAGGCTGGCCATTATTTATTTCAGAATTTTAAAGGCGTGATTCCACGAGCTTTAAGATGTTCCCATTGTCTTTGGTTTTCTGCTGATTTGCAGCCCTGACCTTTGCGTGGTTGCCTGGGTCGCAGAATACTTCTTGAATCTGAGGCCTGATGTGTTTTGTCAATTTTGAAATTTTGTGGGCCATGAATTCTTCAGCTATTGCTTCTGCCTTACTCTCTCTTATTCCCTCCTGAGCCTTTAACCACACCTGTATGCTGGCACTTTCATTGCCAAGTGTGTCTTCTGCTCTTTCCCTGCAGTGGGAACCCATCGTCTCCTCTGCTCCAGTTTGCACACTGTGAGTCCGCTATGTTCAATCTGCCATGAAATCTATTTATTTACTTTTTAAAAACATTTCTGTCACTGAATGTAACAACGAGTACAGAAACCTCATAGACAGGCACAGAAGCTTATTCTAAAGTGAACCACCTTGTCACCAACACCTATCCTGAGTCCCTACAGGAGCATCGAGGGTCCTGCCAATTAGACCTCGCCTGCCCAGGGGTCGGCGGTGTTTTGACTTTCATGACAATATCAACTTATAAGATACGTTTTAAAACCTTCTTTCTATGGTGCCCTTGCTGGTTTGGCTCAGAGGATAAAGCGTTGGCCTGTGGACTGAAGCGTCCCAGGTTCAACTCAAATCAAGGGCTGGTTGCAGGCTGGATCCCCAGAGGGGGCCGTGCAGGAGGCAGCCAATCAATGATTCTCTCGCATCTCTGATGTTTCTATCTCTCTCTCCCATCTCCCTTTCTCTCCAAAATCAATACAAGTATATTAAAAAAAACAACAACAAACAAAAAAACACCTTCTTTCTATGGTAATAACCCAAGTGTGCGTGTCTAAGTACAGAATTTAGTTTTGCCTGTCTTTCAAAATTCTCTCTTTCAAATCATTTTTATGCTACAGATGTCCCTCTCATCCTTCCCTGCAATTTATTACTGAAGACACTGGATTGTGTGTCCAACAGACCGAACTGTACTGGTTGCATTCTCTCTCAGTAAATGTTAGCATTTCTCTGTCCTCTGTATTTCCTGCAGATTTTACATGGATCCAGTGACTTGGCACTTTGACTTCTCAATTTCAGTTGCTGTACCAGTATTTTTGTTTTTGTAGAATTTCCATTTGACCCTTTTTGGAAACCATTCTCAATCTGCTGGAATTCTTCATTTCTGTCATCTCTTCTCTTAAACATGTTTCTCACAATTACTTTAAAGTGAGTGTCAGATATTCCAATGTTTCTGTCTCTGTTGTTTATTGTTTTTCTCTTCATTTTTAGTCATTTGGTCATGCCTGGTAATTTTGAACTGACTGGTGAGCATCTTGTATAAACATTGTAAAGATCATTTGAGTCTGTCAGTGGTGACATCTTTGTCTGTTGCAGGCAGTTTGATTTAAAGGAGGTGACCATTACCAATCCAGGACTGTGTTGATGGGCACAAGCATTTATTCTCATGGGGGTCCTGGGTTCGACTCAAATCAAGGGCACAGGCCCAGGTTTCGGGCTGGATCCCCAGTAGGGGGCATGCAGGAGGCAGCCAAGCAATGATTCTCTCTCATCATTGATGTTTCTATCTCTCTCTCCCATCTCCCTTTCTCTCCAAAATCAATACAAATATATTGAAAAAAAGCAACAATAAACAACAACAACAAACACCTTCTTTCTATGGTAATAACCCAAGTGTTGACATAGCCCTCATTCACCTTTATTCCAATGGTATAGCCTTCAGAGTCCCAGTAGAAGCTTGGAATACCTGGACCCTCCTCCCAGCACACCTAGGCTTTGGGGTTTTCTAGCAGAAGATTTTCCAGACCCTGCAGGGCGCCGAGCCTGGCAGCACACGCCCCAGGGCACCCGTGTCACGGGATTACCTGTTGAAGCTCCGGTAATCCGGCAGCTCTGCCTTGCCTTCGGGCGTGAGCAGCTTCGGGTACAGCGCCTCGAGGAGCTCTGGGTGGCTGCTGACCGCCTGCTCCCACGGCGACTGGTAGGACCGGGGCACGGCTGTGGTGTTGAATCTTTCCGGAGGGATCTCCTTCAGGGGCCCGGAATAGCCTTCGGGAAAACACAGCAAGCAGGAGTGAACACAGCCTGCGCCGCGGGGAGCGCCTCCTGATGTTGCGCCCTGTGGCGGTCACGCAGAGTCACTGATGAAGAAGGCCCCTTTCCTGACTTCTCGGAAGTGAGCAGTCTCAACGGGTAGACAGGCTACGCCCCCTAAAAGGGAGTTTCTAAGGGACCCCTACCTCAGTGCGTATTTGTCCAGCGTAACTACTCCTTTGATTTTTAAAACCGGCCCCTGCCCTTCGTTTGTACTGGGCTCTCGCTGTCACCGTGCGTGAATTGATCTGAAAACACCCATCAAGTGTGGGCTGTGGCCTGGCTTCAGGAAGCAGCAGTGGAGACATGTCCTGGGCCTGGCCGGCGTGTTGGGAGGAATGCAGGGGCTGGTCCCTTCAAGTGCTGACAGCTGTTCGGGCTCACAGGGGGAGGCCTGTGTCTCACCCCGTGGGCGGGCCTGGTCTCCCCGTCCCTGTGGACGTTGTCCCTGACTCTCTGTGTCTGGTCTCACCTCCTCGCCCGCTTCTCTCGCAGGGTAGACCACCTCTGTGAGTGCCATTTAGCCTCGCAGCAGCTCGCATAGACTACGCCGCTTACACATGCGCTGAGTGACCCGCTCCAAGTCCTCATGGCGGAGCCCTGCACCCTCCGTCCACAACCACACTACCTGCCATGTCCTTTGCGCAGGTCTCTCCTCCCACCAGGCCCTCACCCAGACCTCCTGGGCCCTGCACCCAGGCCCTGCAGCGAGACCTCCCCGGGCCCTGCAGCGAGACCTCCCTGGGCCCTGCAGCGAGACCTCCCCGGGCCCTGCACCCAAACCTCCCCGGGCCCTGCACCCAAACCTCCCCGGGTCCTGCACCCAGGCCCTGCACCCAGACCTCCCCGGGCCCTGCACCCAGGCTCTGCACCCAAACCTCCCCGGGCCCTGCACCCAAACCTCCCCGGGCCCTGCACCCAGACCTCCCCGGGCCCTGCACCCAGACCTCCTGGGGCCCAGACCTCCCGGGCCCTGCACCCAGACCTCCTGGGGCCCTGCACCCAGACTTCCACAGGCCTCCCAGGGCCCCACACACAGACCGCCCGCTGCATCCTCCTGCTTTTGGTCCCCATGCTCTTTCCCGTCGCTAACACTGCCGTCTCCTCGTCAAGCTGCCTGCCCTCTCTTTACACAGATCGGCCACCCTTCGGTGCAGTAGTTGCATCCTCCTTTGACTGCTCCCAGCCGCCAAGAGGAGCCCCTTCTGTGGCCGTCTTTTCTCTGCTCGCCACGCAACTACTGGTGTCCCTCAGAGTGTTTCATTCCTACCAACCATTCTGCCAGAACATTTCATCTCCCTGCTGGCTCTATCGGGCTCCTACCTATCGATGACTCCAAGTTGTGATGTTGGTCTCTGGGCCCTTCTGTTCCAGCACCCACTGCATTGGTCCAAGCGACTGCTCCCTGGCAAACTTCCCAGCCCGCCGGGACCCCGGGCCTTTCTAACACACCCTGCTGCTTTTCCGTGTGGAAAGGTGTCAAAAGAACCTCTCTCAGCACACGGCATCCCTCTACCCTCAGATGCCCAGGACAGCAGTCTCCCCAGCCGCCTAGGTCCCGCAGGTCCGAGTGTTGCCAGCTGCGCTCCTAAAGGATTTCTAATATAGCGGCTCGCAGACCGTTTCCGAATCACCTCGGCACCAATTCAGACGTCGGTAGGGACCCAAATGTCGAGGGCTTTTCCCTGCAGATACCTGGCTGCAGTCACCCTCAGGGGTGGCTTACGCATCTCATGCCAGGGATCTGCAGAGAGAACATGGGGAAACTCTGCCCTAGAAAACGCCCTCCGTCCTCCGCATTTCCCTCACGCCTGCCCTGGTCAGGCCCTGCCCCTCTGCTGCCTGACCTTTCCCAGCAGCCTTCACGCTTACCCTTGGCTCCCCACGCTTACCCTTGGCTCCCCACGCCTCCTGAGCACCCTCCACACTGCTGCCCTGGTGACCTACGACTGGAAAACTTGACCATGTCACTCACGTCCCAGGACAAAAATCTCAGCCACTCAGCATGGCACACCTGTCCCCACCCCCCTGTGCAGCCTCGCCTCCTGGCATGGTCCTCACGTCTGTGCTCCAGACCCGGGCTCTGCCTGAAGCTGGTGTCTCCCCCTCACCCCCCCGCCGCCTCCCCTTCCCTGTGCTCCCCCCCCCCCCCGCCCTCGCTCTCCTCACCCGCCAGGCCCTGTGGAAGCCTGGGCGTGAGATGACCTCTCTGTGGCCACTGGGGACAGACTTGCCTCTCCTGCCTATCCTTTGTGTAGGATTCAGAGCTCCATTGTCACTGCCCCACGTCTTATTTCCTGTTCCTCCTACAGTTGATCAGAGGTCAGGCATTTTAAAATATTACACTTTCTTAAGTTTCTTAAAATCCCACTACTCAACACAAGTGCTTAATTTCTGTGTGCTTTCCCCTGTTTGTCTTCACCCATGGACATAATGACCCCATGACTGTAAATCTGGAACCAGACCCGGATGTAATTCTTCATCAGTCACTATTGACACATAGCCATTCGCAACCTCCGTTTCTTAATTTCTAAAATGCAGATTGTAGTAAAAATGTCATGGAGTTATTGTGAAATTAAGGAAGACAAATGTATATCATAGCACTCCACAGGCTATATAGTTTTATACAAGAAGAATCTACACTAATAAAAGAGAAACATGCAAATTAACCATCACTCCGCTACACCCACAAGCTACGCCCATCCACCAATCAGGAGCGAGTATGCAAATTAACTCAACCAAGATGGCGGCCAGCCATGGAGCTGGAGCAAGCAGGAGGCTTGGGTTGCCCCAGCAATGGAGGAAGCCAAGCTTCCCGCCTGCCCTGGCCTCCGCTCAAGGCTACAAAGTTTCAACTATAGAAGATAAATAAATCCTAGATACTTGCTTCCAGCCGGCCCTGACCTCTGCTCAAGGAGGCGCTGAAAAAAAAAAAAAAGGAGGGGCTGGGACCTTGGGTCGCCAGGGGCTGATCAGGCCAGGATGGGAAAGCAGGAGCTGTTGGGGGTAAGCAGACCAGCAGGGGGGCAAGTTGGGGGTGAGCAGGCCATCAGTGGGGGTCAGTTAGAGGTGCTCAGGACAGCGGGGAGGGGCAGTTTGGAGTGAGCAGGCCAGCAGGGGGGGAAGTTGGGGATGAGCAGGCCAGTGGGGAGGGAAGGTGGGGACAAGCAGGCCAGCAGGGGGGCCAGTTGGGGGTGAGCAGGTTGGCATGGGAGGCATTTGGGGGCGAGCAGGCCGGCGGCGGGGGGCAATTAGGGGTGAGCAGGCCGGCAGGCAGAGTGGTTAGGGGCAATCAGGCAGGCAGGCAGGCAGGCAGGTGAGCGGCTGGAGCCAGCAGTCCCGGATTGTGAGAGGGATGTCTGACTGCTAGTTTAGGCCCGATCCCTGTAAACCGGCAGTAGAACATCCTTCGAGGGGTCCCAGATTGGAGAGGGTGCAAGCCAGGCTGAGGAATAGCCCCCACCCCATGCACGAATTTCATGCACCGGGCCACTAGTGTCAATATAATTACAAATGACTTAATTTTTAACGTAACAGGTGGTTGCCAGCAAATACAACGAGCCATCTGAAAGACAGGAGGCCACTGTCAGTGGTTTGCAGGACTTCTTAGGTCTCTGTCTTACATTGACCTCAGACTTACCCACACACAGATGTGGGGTGAGTCTATAAAAACAGGTCTACAGCTGTTTGTATAGAAAATACAATCTATAATAATGAAAGGGTAATATGCTAATTAGACCAGACATCTTCTGGACATCATTCCGGACATCCTTCTGACAAAGCCAGGGCCGGAGGGAAGCCAGCCCAGGTCCCAGGTGCCTGCAGGCAGCCGGAGGAGGGAAGCCTGGGTCCCGGGTGCTGGAGGGAAGCCGGTGCCAGCAGCCGGGGGAAGGAAGGCTTACTCTTGCACAAATTTTCGTGCATTGGGCCTCTAGTAATTAATAAATAAGAATACAAGGATAAACTCTGTGTTTCATGTACTCACACATGTAAACCTGCCTTTGCCCATTTTAACCATAATGAGAACAGCAGTCCTACTCTGATACCATTTATTAAGAGAGGATCCACATGACCTGAGCCACACATTTAAATGCACAGCGACTATTGTTTTATCTGTAAGGCGTTGAGTTACCTGGTGCAATGTTTTCTGGATTCGGGGGGCTCCTGGGATCCGGGGTGTTGGGAGGAGTGAACGGGGCTTGCTGTGACCCCCCTTCTGATAGGCTTCCGTCCAGTTTCCCATTCTGCATGGCCAGGTTGTGCTGTATTGGTCAAAAGCAAACTCGGCTGAAAACTCAAAAATATCAGGCAGGCCAACAGGAAATGTCACCTGTGCTGGCCTCCTCCACACAGTTAGGGTTTAGCTACAATGGTGCCTCATTGTTTCATGGGGCATAGATAGGCTGAGCTTTGCATCGTCTTGGTTGTGCTTTGACTGAAGTCACTCCAAGGTCTGTCTTATGATGACAGTCCACCTCGTCACCGTTTTCTGAGCCTCACTGTGCCAGGTGCTGTGTCAGGGCTTTGTATCAGTCATTTCATTTATAGTTACCACCTCCCTATGAGGTGAATATGATTAGTTCTTAAGTCTTTACTAATCTAACACAGAGCATCCTGGTCAAACACTGGGCTTAGTCATTGTCACATTGCTATTCTATTTATAGTTGGGATTTAGTTAGATTCTTTAATATGTCTTGTCTTGAAATTTAATCTGATATTTGAACAATAGTCATGTGTAACAAAAAGAAATTGTCCTTTAAGTTGAATAAATTTTTAGAAGGAAGAATTTGGAATTTCTAGAAAATAAAATGCTTAAAAGATGTTTTTCTTTTAAGTTTTAGGTGAATTTTGTTTATTATTATAACGCAGGATTTATTCTATGGCAATAATAAAGCACTTTAAACATAGTCAATTTACATTTTAACAAAGAAAATAGAATTGTAATTGGTTATGTCCTCAGAAGTATGGCTAGACCTTCTCTCTATAATAAAGCGTGTTTACTTACATATGGGAAATATGTGTGTTTTTAAAAAGGCCATCTATATAAGAAGAGTATAAAGTCAAATTATCTTTTAAATTTAGAAAGAAAAATTCGGTAACGAGCATATCAAATAAAGACCAATTTTGACTTTTTTTTTTGGTATGACATAAGCAGAAAATATTTTAATGCTTATTTATATTTATTTATAAGGTGATGTAGTAAAGTACTGTTTTACATTTTAATACTTATTTACCTTTATAGAAATATGAGGATAAAAGACTATTTTGTCCTAAAATCCAAATATTTATCATAACGAAAGGCCATAAATTAAAGGCCTCACCTGAGGTGTTCTATAATGTGTGCCAAATACATAGTAAAAGTTATTTTTTGAGCAAATGAACACATATTCAGAATCCCAGTATATTTAGCTTGGTGTTATTTCAGAATTACTTTTAATGCCATCTCCTCCTCCTGACAGGCCCAGCCCTGATCCGCGCCGATTGGGGCTGGGCTGGCAAGACCCCACCCGTGCAGGAATTCGTGCACTCTAGTAAGTATTTACGGTAATTTCTTTGGTTTGTCTCTTCTGGTCCCCCCAATCCCACATCGAGGTGTGTCAGTCTGTTCCATGCCTCCCTGCTTTGGGTCTTACTTTACTGTTTACTAGCTTCTAATTTAGGGAAGCTTTTGTCCAAGGAGTTTTGCCATCACTGGCTCTGTGGTTAAGAGGCACAGCCCTCCCTACACCACACACAGTCAATGCTTGTCTGCAGCTCCCGGCTCCTCCCCCTGCTCTGGGGAGCGCTGTGTGCCTGGGAGTGTCCCACCCACACCGACCAGCCTGATAAGACCGCCACCCTCCCCCGCTCCTGGCAGGACAGGCTGGCTTCAGTGCCACGTCCACAGGCTCACCATGTCCCTGTGAGACACTCACCCACACACTACATTTCCCTGTCACCCCCGGGACTACTCGCCGTCATGGAGAAAAGGTCTCACCAGGTCACAGGAAGAACATGCGGAGAACACTTGTTTGGGAACCTGAGAAACGGCGCCCATTTGTGTACACACCCCACGATCAAGGATACGTACGTTTATCTGCGCTCTCGATTCATACTGGAAGTTTTCGAACGTGTACTTGTCAGAGCGTCGCTGGCGCATCTTGAACAGCCGGGCGCCGCGGTTGGCCAGATGGGACAGCTCCTCCAGCATGATGTCCCGCGGCACGCTCACCTTCTTGCCCAGGTCCATGCCGCCCGCGTCTGGAAAACGATACTCACATGCATTTTAGGTGCCTTCCTAAACTCCGTCATTGTCACCGCCATCTGCGGGCCTGGGGCCTGGATGCAGGCTCTCCTCACCCCGCCCGGCTACCTTGGCTTCACTCCGTGCCAACCACCAGTCATAGATACGGCACTGAATTTCCTAACCCTCATGCCCTATCTCTAAAGGGGAGCTCATCAGACCCACCACATGGGGCTGAGAGGAGGACTGAATGCAGTGCTGCAGACGAAGTCTTTAGCGTGGCACTTGGCACGGAGAGAGGGGTGGATGTGAGCTGTCATTGCTAGTGGTAGAATGCCATCTCTCCACACTTAGTGTTCCAGCAGCACTGCTTGGAGTCCTCTCAATGAGCTCCGTGTGCTCCCCACTGTTCTAGGGATCAGTCTGAGCTGTCCCTCCTACTGGAGTGCCAACCCTTCCACCATGCCACCCCATTTCCCTGTCTCTGGCCAAACACTGTTCATTCTGCACCCAGCCCTGAGGTACCCAGCCCTGAGGTATCCAGCCCCAAGGCCCCAGCCCCAAGGCCCCAGCCCCGATGCCCCAATCCCAAGGCCCCAGCCACAAGGCCCCAGCCCCGAGGCCCCAATCCCAAGGCCCCAATCCCAAGGCCCCAGCCCCAAGGCCCCAGCCCCGAGGCCCCAATCCCAAGGCCCCAGCCCCAAGGCCCCAATCCCAAGGCCCCAATCCCAAGGCCCCAGCCCCGAGGCCCCAATCCCAAGGCCCCAGCCCCGAGGCCCCAATCCCAAGGCCCCAGCCCCGAGGCCCCAGCCCCGAGGCCCCAATCCCAAGGCCCCAGCCCCAAGGCCCCAGCCCCAAGGCCCCAATCCCAAGGCCCCAGCCCCAAGGCCCCAATCCCAAGGCCCCAGCCCCGAGGCCCCAATCCCAAGGCCCCAGCCCCGAGGCCCCAATCCCAAGGCCCCAGCCCCGAGGCCCCAGCCCCGAGGCCCCATCCCCGAGGCCCCAGCCCCAAGGCCCCAGCCCCGAGGCCCCAGCCCCAAGGCCCCAGCCCCAAGGCCCCAGCCCTGAGGCCCCAGCCCCAAGGCCCCAGCCCCAAGGCCCCAATCCCAAGGCCCCAGCCCCGATGCCCCAATCCCAAGGCCCCAGCCCCAAGGCCCCAATCCCGAGGCCCCAGCCCCAAGGCCCCAATCCCAAGGCCCCAGCCCCAAGGCCCCAGCCCCAAAACCCCAGCCTCAAGGCCCCAGCCCCAAGGCCCCAGCCCCAAGGCCCCAATCCCAAGGCCCCAGCCTCAAGGCCCCAGCCCCAAGGCTCCAATCCCAAGGCCCCAGCCCCAAGGCCCCAATCCCAAGGCCCCAGCCCCAAGGCCCCAGCCCCAAGGCCCCAGCCCCGAGGCCCCAGCCCCAAGGCCCCAATCCCAAGGCCCCAGCCCCAAGGCCCCAGCCCCGAGGCCCCAGCCCAAAGGCCCCAATCCCAAGGCCCCAGCCCCGAGGCCCCAGCCCCGAGGCCCCAGCCCCAAGGCCCCCCCAGCCCCGAGGCCCCAGCCCCGAGGCCCCAGCCCCGAGGCCCCAGCCCCAAGGCCTTCAGAGCTAAAAGGCTTCACTGGAGAACTCTGTCTGAAAGTGGAAGGCGAAGGAACACTTCCCAATTCATTGTTAAGCTAGCACAACCCTGACACCCAAACCCAACAAGGAGAACACACAGGAGGCCACAGACCAATGTCCCTCCCGCCAGCGGAAGCAAAGGTCCTTCACAAATTATTCGTGAGTAGAATGCCGCATGGTGTGGGCATCATTCTACACGAGCCAGTGGGGTTTATGCCACGGATGTGAGACCCGTTCAATATTCAGACACCAATCCCTCTAATCCACATCGACTGTACAGCCTGCATTAGAAAGACCACATGGCCGTGCCTTTGGGCCCTCGGGCTGGGCAAAGTGTTGTTGGAGTTGGCACCAAAGCACCGTCCACCCAAGAAAAAACTGAGACGTGGGACTTTATAAAAATTACAGACTTTTGCCGAAACCGGTTTGGCTCAGTGGATAGAGCGTCGGCCTGTGGGCTCAAGGGTCCCGGGTTCGATTCCGGTCAAGGGCATGTACCTTGGTTGCGGGCACATCCCCAGTAGGGGGTGTGCAAGAGGCAGCTGATCGATGTTTCTCTCTCGTCGATGTTTCTGACTCTCTATCCCTCTCTATTCCTCTCTGTAAAAAATCAATAAAATATATTTAAAAAAAAATGACAGACTTTTATTCTGAGAAGGATTCTGTTAAAGGATGAAAAAGAAAACAAGCTACAATGTAGGAAACAATATTTGCAAAACACATATGTTGTCTTTGGATTGGACAGTAGGCTAGAATAAAACGAAGAACCCTCCAAACTCACCAGTACAGAGGCAAACCATCCAATTAGAGCATCAAGAACGTGGGCAAGAGAAAGGAAACATCTCACCGGAAGAGACAGGCAGGTGCCATCGGCACATGAAAAGCTGGTTAAAGGCATTGTTCACGTTACAGTTAAAACCGCAGGGAGATGTCCCCGCACAGGCCTCTGAGGGCTGGAGTGGGGACGTGCTGCACCTCCTGCCGGGAGGACCCGGGAAACCATCCCTCGCCCTCCGCTGCTGGGACGGATAATGGCACAGCCACTCTGGAAAGTACGGAGTGGGTTCTGTTTAAAACCCAACACAGAACTACCAGCATTTCGGGGCATTTACCCCAGTGAAATGAAACTCACATTTACACAAAAACCTGTTTACAAATGTTCACACCAGCTTTACTCTTAAAAACAAACAAACAAACAAACAAACAGAAAGAACCTAGATGTACTTCAATAGGTAAATGGTTAAAAACATTAGCCCATCCATACCATGACAGGCAGCAATAAAAAGGGACAAGCTATTGGGACATGCAACACCTGGGCATATCGCCAGGGAGCTACATGGAGTGCGCCTTCGCCCACTCTGAGGCCAGCCCCAGAGGTCTATGCTGCAAGATCCCATTCACATCACATTCTTGAAAAAGAAAGGGGAGCGGAGGGGAGGGGAGGGGAGGGGAGGGCAGCGGAGGGAAGGGGAGAAAAAGAAAAGAAAAGAAAAAATTCATACACACACACACACACACACACACACACACACACACACACACGGCGAGTGAGCGAGCGGAGTAGTGACCATCAGGAGTCTTGACCACCTCAGGGTCAAGTTCTGGCTGTGGTGTCGCACTCGCATTAGGGGAGGCTGGGGCAAGGTCCAGGGGGTAGCTCTGAATTATTTCTCGCGTTTGCATGTGAAACTATAGTTATCTCAAAATAAAAGTTCAATGAAGAGCCATCCAGCCACGAAAAGACACGGATGGCTGATGTGTGCGGCTGCGTGAAAGGAGCCGGTGGGCGAAGGCGCACTCACCGGAGCCACACACGGGTCAGCTCTCAGGAATGCGTGAACCAGCAGAGGAACTCCGCCAGCACAGCCATTGTTACAATTAAGTTACATAAAGTTAATCACTAGATAAATTAAAAACAAAGCTATAAAGACTCAAAAGGATCACTTTCATCACTTTCTCTTATACTCCTTTTTGCTGTTAGTGTGCCCTTGACGGTATTTCTCTGCTGGATCTGTTTGGTGGAAACTGTACAAGGTCCTGTTACTGCTCATCTCTCTCAAGTCGGCCTGCAGTGACCCTGATGGTACTGAAATTGGCCACGGAGGGAGTACTTATACCACAGAAATTAGCAAACTCTGCAAACGAAGGCATCCCCCCCCCCCGCCCCCCCAAAAGAATCAGTAGTTAAATAGTTACTAGCATACTCCTAAACACAGACATAAGTCAACATATTTTGCATAAACAAACAACAAAAGACATAAAGTAGGTTCTCCAAGGTTTTCTTCCCCTCCCTTCCCTTCCAACACTTAAATCTCTGATGTGTCTAGCAGGGCTCAGACCACCTGCGAGTGGAGAGTCTAATGTATGGACTCTCGCTGCCTAAACGCTCGGCGTGAAGAAGGCTGCCAGCTGGGCACAAGGCGTCCACTTCAGCTGTTCCCTGCCCTTTGCTGCAAACCCCTGCAGGGTCTTAGCCGCCTGTGTGAGCTGGATGCCTGATAAATGACACAACGTATTCAGGATACACATCCTTGACCCGATGGATTAGAAGGTTGTCTTTGTGGCATTAGGTCATCCAATGAAAATAATATTGCTGGGCGTACTTTCCTACTGATATCATTGACACTGATGCAGAATTCTCTGTTTATTCTTTAATCATTTGATGGGACTTCATCTATTATAGTTTACTATTCTTTCAAGCAAATCAGGGATTATCTTTGAATAACTATGTAATTATGAACAGATAGATATCAAATACAACTTTAGGGTCTTGACCATAATCAAATTAATTTCCACCAAAAAATCCACAATTTTTAATCTACTAGAAATATTAAATAATTGTTACCAATACTCTTTCTCATAATGTCTTCAAATGTACAATCTTCTTGTAGTTAAATTAAGATTTAAAATCTTACATAAAAATTTCATACTGTGGAGCCAGGCTGCTCTGAATACTGGGAACCAAAGGGAAAATCACATTTTATTGGGAGAATATGAGTCATCATTGGAAATGTGATCAGTTCCTTTTTCAAACCCTACTTCAATGTGTAGTCTTCTGAGTAGACACTGGGCTTAAATTCCTCCAAAAGGAAACATTCTTTTTTTTCCCTCATATTAGTTTCATAGATTAATAGTCTGAAATAAAGTTAACAGTGACTTATGTGTGCCCAAGAACTGCTGTGTTTTAAATTTGAAATTGTGATCCTGCCAAAGTGACAAATTTAAGATAGGTAAGTGAATTCCACTCATACTTTGTGAAGGTACCCACTTACAAATAATGGGAGTAAGAAAAAAAGTATCTTTTTACAGATGTTTCCCATGATGCCTGGCAGCTGCACTTCTGGTGGAGGGGGCACCCCTCTGAGGGGAGCCACCGGAATGCTTGGCTGCAGGTGGGCCCGGGACCCACTGAGGAGCCTGGCTGAGGCCACGAGGCTTTCTCTGACCCTGACAGGACTGCCTGTGGGTGGCCCATGTGGATTGCATATGACCCCAGGAAATATACATTGTTGCACAGTACAGTGTGTCATATCTACACTAATAAAAGAGAAACATGCAAATTGACCGTACCTCTGCTACGCCCACAAGCCATGCCCACCAGCCAATCAAGAGTGAGTATGCAAATTAACCCAACCAAGATGGCTGCGGCCACGGAGTGAGCAGGAGGCTTGGTTTTCCAATGGAGGAAGCCAAGCTTCCCGCCTGCTCTGGCTGCACAAGGCTACAAAGTTTCAATTATAGAAGATAAATAAATCCCAACAAAAATGGCGGCAGCCACGGAGCTGGAGAGAGCAGGAGGCTTGGGTTGCCCCCGGCGATGGAGGAAGCCAAGTTTCCTGACCGGCCCTGGCCTCCGCTCAAGGTTAAAAAGTTTCAATTATAGAAGATAAATAAATCCCAGATACCAGGGCCTCTGCTTGGGTCGCCCAGGGATGTGGCCGGCCTGCAAACCACCACAGGCCCCTTGCCCAGGCTGCCCCATGCCCCAAGGGAACCTCCACCCTGATCCGGGACACCCTTCAGGGCAAACCAGCTGGTCCCCACCCATGCACCAGGCCTCTATCCTATCTAATAAGAGAGTAATATGCAAATTGACTGTCACTCTAACCCACAACATGGCTATCCCCATGTGGTCAAAGATGGCTGCCCCCAAGTGGGCACAAGATGGCTGCCACAAGATGGCCAGCAGGGGAGGGCAGTTGGGAGGGACCAGGCCTGCAAGGGAGGGCAGTTGGGGGGGACCAGGCCTGCAGGGGAGGGCAGTTAGGGGTAATTGGGCTGGCAGGGGAACAGTTAGGCATCCATCAGTCTGATCAGGCTGGCAGGCAGAAGCAGTTAGGGGCAATCAGGAAGGACAGGCAAGCAGTTGGGAGCTAGCAGTCCTGGATTGTGAGAGGGATGTCCCAGATTGGAGAGGGTGCAGGCTGGGCTGAGGGACACATGCCCCAGTGCACAAATTTCATGCACCAGGCCTCTAGTAAAAGATAATAGTGCAGAGTGTGATTGTGCATAATGCCTACAATTGATTAAAAGTTTACTAATAATTTTCTCTATACTAAAATGTTGATATTGAAATACACATCGAACTTTTTGGATTTTCCTATTTTATATCTCTTTGCCTTGATTTGAGTTCTAAGACTTTAAAGTTCTCAAAAATGTTAATAAAAATATTATCTCTTAATGGCTGTGTAAATCTATAAACGTTGAAGAAATGAGGTTACCAATGTGTTAAATGACATAGATTGCATTCCACAAACAGAATCATTTAGAGCTGCTGTTAACAGCATGGGCAACGAAGACACCGGTGAAGGAAGAGTTTGGCTTCAATTAAACACTTGCCAGAAACTACACTGCTTTTCAAAATAAAACATCTTTCTTGGGGGGGTTATGAGAAACTTTAAACCAAAGAAAACGAACAGACTTGTACACTCAGGCATTAAGTTATTTTTCTGCCCCGGACTTTCTGATCTGTGGTCTTGAAGGCCTTCCTGCTGTCCTTGTTTCAATAATGATGACTTGATCAACTGTAGTGTAAAATCTGTTTAGACAGAAAAGGAAAAGGGTCTTCACATAATCTTCCATCTGAAATTCAAGATGCTATGCTCCGTGCGTTTCAGAGAGCCCCGCAGTCTGTGTG
The DNA here is from genome assembly GCA_025583905.1 of Ia io. Classification (NCBI taxonomy): domain Eukaryota; kingdom Metazoa; phylum Chordata; class Mammalia; order Chiroptera; family Vespertilionidae; genus Ia; species Ia io. The sequence continues at coordinate 107,661,225 of JAJQQW010000006.1, forward strand.
AATATTGGCATCGCCTTGGTTATTGGTGGAGAAATTCCAAACACGATGTTTGCTGCGTCACACAGCTCCGTAAACAGTGACAGGGACCAAGAATTCAACGTGTCAGCACGCCCAGCCTCCTCATTTTCGGACGAGGACTCTAATGTGTGGTCTGGACCCCAGGGCTCCTGGGACCCTATTGACCGCAGCACCCCATGTGGACCTGGGCCCCCCGCTTGCACGAACTAAGCCCTTTCCCTGGAATCACAGCAGTCTGCCCAGCCCTCTCCGTGTGCTGGGAGAGCAGCTCACAGGTTGCGAGGGGAGAAAAACAAAACCAAAAACCATACCAAGAGAAAAAACACACCAACAAGCCCTCGAAGAGCCCAGGTGAGGGAACTGGAGGCGGCAGAACAGCCTCAGAGGTGGGGTCCCCCTGCTTCTGAAGCTCCTAAACAGTCGGCAATGTCTGTGCCTACGATCAGGGACATGGGCCCCCACCTCCCGTGGCTGTTCTACTTCCAGTCCCTGCTACTTCCGGACAACAGCCAGGGTGCTCTGTGCCTCTCCATCCATCCCGTCCCCCCTTGTCTCTCTGTCAGCGACCTCTGGTCCCCCTCTCCCCGCTCTCTGTCCTCAGTCTTCAAGTCCCAGCTGAGGTGCTGACAGGGGAAGGTGGTGATCGCTGCAGAACAGGCCACAGCTAACTCGTGTGCCCACACTGGGAGGCCCTTTGCGGTGCTGTGGGTCTGAGAGCCGCACTTGGATGGTAGCAACGTGGCTCTGATACTTCTGTGCAAACAGGGACTTTGTATCAACCTAACGAGGTGGCTGCTCCGTGGGCTCACTGCTGCTGATGCTGGCGGCGACCCGACACAGCGGTACCTGGGCCGGGACACTCCTTGTTAGTTATCCGCTGGGCGTGCGGTGTCTTCGCGTCCGGATGCAGTTTGACACCAAGCACAGAGGGCCCACAGGAGACAACTGGGGTGCGGTTAGCATCGGCACTTAGGTCTGTCGGTTTCTCGTGGTGGGTCTATGTGGAGAACACTCCTCAGTAGTTCTTTGAGGTTATTTCTCCTTCAGGAGGGTGAAGGCTCAGATGTAAAACTCTTGTTTTTTTATTTTCATCTTTTCCCACTGCTTGATCTCAAAGGCGCACCTGCTAGGTCTCCCCCACAACAAGAACTGGGCCGAACCTCCACCTCATGCTCAGAAGGGGCTCATGGAGCGGCCCCATGATCGCCTTCCAGTCTCCTGCAGGCTCAGTGATTGTTGAAAAGGGATAGAAAAAATACGTGACAGTCATACTACAAAGAGCCCGAGGCACAGGGAGGAGGGCTTCGAGGGCCTTCTCCTCTGTTTTTATGAAGGTCAGCCAGTCCTGTGACTGGGTCAGCCTTGTAATTGGTAGGAAACAGTCGCGTGCTTTGTCTTAAGTCACCGGCTCCGGGCTGCTGTGCGGTGTTGGGAAGTCTGAAGGATCGCGCCCAGAACAGGTCCTCTGCCGTCGGGGCCTCCATGCCACTTCCTTAAACAATGACACCCCCTGACCTCCAGGTCCCAGAGACCCAGCTGTGTGCAGACAGCTGTCCCCGGGAGACACCCGCGGGAGCCAGAGGGGTGGCTGAAGCGGCTCCTATGCACAGAGCTGCTCTGTGTGCGGGACTCAGGGCGACGTGGCGGTCCCTGCCAGCTGGCCCCCGGGAGCCGGGACTAGGGCAGAGCCTGTGACCCTACTACGGGGTGGGACTCCCCGTGACCCGAAGGGGGGCTCCAGGGGACCCCCATCGCCTGGGGCTGAGACAGTAGTGTTGGGGTTTCCCCCCTTGAGATAGAATTGTACTTTTTAAATCTTTTATAAACACCCAAGTTATGCTATAAAGATAAGCTATTCTCATCCTTGTAGGTCTATGTCTGGACTGACAGAGTAGGGCCCACATATGATTTAAACTGGGATTCATGAAATGGGTCCACTGACATACGATTCTGATGAATGAGAAAGTGATCACGTGGCTCAGGTCTAGTTTTAAGGTAAACAATTTCGTCTCAAACTCGAGTGGCCGTCTGCCTTTTGCTGCATTGATCAGGAAAGCGGTGAAAACCATGTTGCGTAGACTCCCTGCAGCAGGAAGTACACCGAAGGAAGCCGGCACGTGGGTCTGGGGACCCTGGGGCAGTTTCAGTTCTGGAAACTGAGTCCGAATCCTCCTCACTTTCTCCCGAGCTGGTTCGACATCGTGGACCATGGGCACGGAGCTGGGTCCGTGTGCCGACTTCGTCTCTCCAGAACCAGGAAAGGATCAGCCACAGCACCTGCTCCTGCCTGCGCTGGCGCTGGCGCTGTCCGGAGCTTCGGACACCTGGTCCCCGCCTCACCCTCAGGGAAGGCGAGTGATCACACTGCTCCCTGCGCTGCCCCCAGACCTCAGGCCGGGTCAAAGGGTCGTTTCGGGGGAAGGTTAGGCTCCTGTCCCAGCTGGAACCACGGAGCCTCCGGCAGAAACCACAGGTCTGTCGGGGATAGCTCCGATCAGCCCTGAAGGGACCTGGCGCTCTGCTTTCTCTCCGTAACCTCAATGCCACCCTTCACCCATGCAAAGCCGGGTTTCTTTACAACAATCAGAGTGCAGGGGAGGAGCCTGGCCTCCGGAGTCCCCTGCTAGAACTAACGGACGAGAGGGAGTGGGTCGGCACCTCGCCCCTCACTTCTCTTGAGAATGGTTTGCATCATGGGCTCTGAGATGACAAGAACTTCATCTCTTCCCAGGAATCGCGAATAAAGGATTTCCAGTACGAAGTTCTCGCCAAGTTAGTTACTCCAGACGATGACGGGTCTCAGGGTTAAAGAGAGTGGCAATGACTATGAATTCCCACTTCCCATCCTGTTGTTTCTTAAAGGAGGGACCATAGAGCCTATTTTGAATGATTTGTGGGCCCGAAGGGAGAGTAGTTCAGGGTTTGCCGCGGGGATGAACACTGAGACAAATGGGAGGCCGGCCCAGAGGAAGGAAGAGCGGAGCGCTAGTCGCTGCTCACGGGCAGGCCCCGCAGGACGCACATCAGCTGTCAGCTGGCCTCATTCCTGCCGAGCAGCTGTTCGTCTGAAAATAGCTTCCAGATGAGAAGATGACTACAAAGGCTTAGTGACGAGGCGGCTCCACCCCCGCCGCTGCCCCGGGAACGCCGAGAGCGCACGGTCAGCCACAGGCTAGTACACACGCCAGGGGGTCCCCTTTAGTGCTGAGCTATGTCCACACCACACGGGGCTCAGGGCACCGTGTCCCTTACTATGTCCACTCCACACGGGGCTCAGGGTACCGTGTCCCTTAGTATGTCCACTCCACACGGGGCTCAGGGCATCGTGTCCCTTACTATGTCCACTCCACAGGGGGCTCAGGGCACCGTGTCCCTTACTATGTCCACTCCACACGGGGCTCAGGGCACCGTGTCCCTTACTATGTCCACTCCACACGGGGCTCAGGGCACCGTGTCCCTTACTATGTCCACTCCACACGGGGCTCAGGGCACCGTGTCCCTTACTATGTCCACTCCACACGGGGGCTCAGGGCACCGTGTCCCTTACTATGTCCACTCCACACGGGGCTCAGGGCACCGTGTCCCTTAGTATGTCCACTCCACACGGGGCTTAGGGCACCATGTCCCTTACTATGTCCACTCCACACGGGGCTCAGGGCACCGTGTCCCTTACTATGTCCACTCCACACGGGGCTCAGGGCACCGTGTCCCTTACTATGTCCACTCCACACGGGGTGTAGGGCACCATGTCCCTTACTATGTCCACTCCACACGGGGCTATAGGGCACCGTGTCCCTTACTATGTCCACTCCACACGGGCTTAGGGCACCATGTCCCTTACTATGTCCACTCCACACGGGGCTCAGGGTACCGTGTCCCTTACTATGTCCACACCACACACAGGGGTCCTTTACTATGTCCACTCCACACGGGGTATAGGGCACCGTGTCCCTTACTATGTCCACACCACACGGGGCTCAGGGCACCGTGTCCCTTACTATGTCCACTCCACACGGGGCTCAGGGCACCGTGTCCCTTACTATGTCCACTCCACACGGGGCTCCCTTACTAGGGCCACACGGGGCTCAGGGCACCGTGTCCCTTACTATGTCCACTCCACACGGGGCTCAGGGCACCGTGTCCCTTACTATGTCCACTCCACACGGGGTGTAGGGCACCATGTCCCTTACTATGTCCACTCCACACGGGGTATAGGGCACCGTGTCCCTTACTATGTCCACTCCACACGGGCTTAGGGCACCATGTCCCTTACTATGTCCACTCCACACGGGGCTCAGGGTACCGTGTCCCTTACTATGTCCACACCACACAGGGCTCAGGGAACCATGTCCTTTACTATGTCCACTCCACACGGGGTATAGGGCACCGTGTCCCTTACTATGTCCACACCACACGGGGCTCAGGGCACCGTGTCCCTTACTATGTCCACTCCACACGGGGCTCAGGGCACCGTGTCCCTTACTATGTCCACTCCACACGGGGTGTAGGGCACCATGTCCCTTACTATGTCCACTCCACACGGGGCTCAGGGCACCGTGTCCCTTACTATGTCCACTCCACACGGGGCTCAGGGCACCGTGTCCCTTACTATGTCCACTCCACACGGGGTGTAGGGCACCATGTCCCTTACTATGTCCACTCCACACGGGGTATAGGGCACCGTGTCCCTTACTATGTCCACTCCACACGGGCTTAGGGCACCATGTCCCTTACTATGTCCACTCCACACGGGGCTCAGGGTACCGTGTCCCTTACTATGTCCACACCACACAGGGCTCAGGGAACCATGTCCTTTACTATGTCCACTCCACACGGGGTATAGGGCACCGTGTCCCTTACTATGTCCACTCCACACGGGGTATAGGGCACCGTGTCCCTTACTATGTCCACTCCACACGGGCTTAGGGCACCATGTCCCTTACTATGTCCACTCCACACGGGGCTCAGGGTACCGTGTCCCTTACTATGTCCACACCACACAGGGCTCAGGGAACCATGTCCTTTACTATGTCCACTCCACACGGGGTATAGGGCACCGTGTCCCTTACTATGTCCACGCCACATAGGGCGTAGGGCACCATGTCCCTTACTATGTCCACTCCACACGGGGCTCAGGGAACCATGTCCTTTACTATGTCCACTCCACACGGGGTATAGGGCACCGTGTCCCTTACTATGTCCACTCCACACGGGGTATAGGGCACCGTGTCCCTTACTATGTCCACTCCACACGGGCTTAGGGCACCATGTCCCTTACTATGTCCACTCCACACGGGGCTCAGGGTACCGTGTCCCTTACTATGTCCACACCACACAGGGCTCAGGGAACCATGTCCTTTACTATGTCCACTCCACACGGGGTATAGGGCACCGTGTCCCTTACTATGTCCACGCCACATAGGGCGTAGGGCACCATGTCCCTTACTATGTCCACTCCACACGGGGCTCAGGGCACCGTGTCCCTTACTATGTCCACTCCACACGGGGCTCAGGGCACCGTGTCCCTTACTATGTCCACTCCACACGGGGCTCAGGGCACCGTGTCCCTTACTATGTCCACTCCACACGGGGCTCAGGGCACCGTGTCCCTTACTATGTCCACTCCACACGGGGCTCAGGGCACTATGTCCCTTACTATGTCCACTCCACACGGGGTGTAGGGCACCGTGTCCCTTACTATGTCCACTCCACACGGGGCTCAGGGCACCGTGTCCCTTACTATGTCCACTCCACACGGGGTGTAGGGACACCGTGTCCCTTACTATGTCCACTCCACACGGGGCTCAGGGCACCGTGTCCCTTACTATGTCCACTCCACACGGGGTGTAGGACACCGTGTCCCTTACTATGTCCACTCCACACGGGGCTTAGGGCACCGTGTCCCTTACTATGTCCACTCCACACGGGGCTTAGGGCACCGTGTCCCTTACTATGTCCACTCCACACGGGGCTCAGGGCACCGTGTCCCTTATTATGTCCACTCCACACGGGGTGTAGGGCACCATGTCCCTTACTATGTCCATTCCACACGGGGCTCAGGGCACCATATCCCTTACTATGTCCACTCCACATGGGGTGTAGGGCACCGTGTCCCTTACTATGTCCACTCCACACGGGGCTTAGGGCATTATGTCCCTTACTATGTCCACTCCACACGGGGCTTAGGCCACCGTGTCCCTTACTATGTCCACTCCACACAGGGTGTAGGGCACCGAGTCCCTTGCTATGTCCACTCCACACGGGCCGTAGGGCCACGGGGCATAGGGCACCGTGTCCGTGGACTTCCTGCATGATGGCTGAGGCCTGCTGCTCCCTCTGCCTCACCATGGAGCCGTGCGACAGTATCGCCTGTTCCCTGTGGAAACAAACGTGTTGAAGCAGCGGAGGCGCGCCCTGGGGGCGGGGTGAGCGTCTTTGTTCCTTAGGAGGCCTTCGTCAGGCTCTGGCTGAAGGCTTGCCTGCGCCTCCCCCTCTGGGGCCAGAGCCTGTCGCCCTGGAGGGCAGCATCACAGTGAGCAGAGGGGATGCTGGGCTCGGTAGGTCTGGTCTCTGCACAAGGACCCCCAGGCGGAGGGGACAGTGAGAGAGCTGCCCCTCCCCTCCCGCTCTCACGGCTCATGTTCATTGTCCCCGTGCCCCTGCTGGCCCCACTCCCCAGCATCCAGCCCCTCTGGGCCGCAGACTCCAGAGTGAGGCAAGGACGCAGATCAAGCCGGCATGCTGCATGGGGACGGTTTAAAATTGGCATCGACAGCTGTCCCTTAGGGTGAAGAATGCTCATTTGTGAATCACAGTCCTGAGCCCGTGACAACTGAGGGAGAACTCACTCAGGAAGCGTGCACTCACCTTGCCCTCGGCCTGTGCTTCCCAGCAGGACAGCCTGGGGTGAAGGGAAGGCCGCGGCGGGGTAGGGGTGCTCCTGGGCCGACGGTCTACCCCTGAACCCGCGATGGCATGGTCCTCGCTCCGCTCCGCCGGGGACTGCGCCTTGCTGAGGAGCCTGGCATCCGCTGACATCAGCGGCTATATATAGCTCGGACACTGCAGCCACTCAGAGCTTCCTGGCGGGAGAGGAGCGGGAGATTAGGGTTCTGCATTGTGATCTGGGGGGTGAGGCGGTGCAGGAAGGGACACACGGAAGGGTTCTGGGCCGCCTTCTGTTGGAGGAGACAGTAGCCGAAGGGATGGTGCCGGCTTTATGATGAAGGGCTCATGGTGCATCTTGGTTGCGATGGCGAGGCACGCACGGGTTAGAACAGAATGGCAGGGTATCAGCAATTAAAATGGAAGTGTGGGCAGTCAGAGCCGTGGAACTTCAGGAAGAAGGCAAGTGCTCGGCCAGTGTGGCTCAGTGGTTGAGCATTGACCTATGAACCAGGAGGTCACAGTTCAGTCCCAATCAGGGCTCATGCCCGGGTTGCGGGCTCGATCCCTGGTAGGGAACGTGCAGGAGGCAGCCGATCCATGATTCTCTCTCATCACTGATGTTTCTATATCTCTTTCCCTTCCTCTCTGAAATTAATAAAAATATGTTTTTAAAAGGAAGAAGGCAAGTGGTGCGGTGGACCAGGAGACCATCCCTTGGCTGGGCTGAGGGAAGTGGGGAATATTCGTACGGAGACTTGGGTGGCGTTCTGACATGGACGTCAGATGCCGAGCTGCAGGCGGCTCTGAGTGGAAGCTGAGCCTCCTGACTGGGTCGCGCCGTTGGAAGAGACCCTGCGAGGAGCGAGCACACACGTGGGCCCATCTCTGCGCTGGGGGTCAGGATCCCCGGGGCGGGGCGGCGGCAGGGGAGTGTGGGAAGTGGCCCTGTGCCTCCGGCTGGTCCTGGGACACAGTGAGCCCCCATTACTGGACTCCTGCTTTTGTGTCCCCACTTGCTGCAGCTTCCCCACACAGGGCTCTCGTGCACCAGGACTCCAACCTGCCTCCGAGACCTCCCCGAGTCCCCTGTCCAGAGGCCACAGGCGCCCCTCGGTCTCTGCTTCCTGGTTCTCTGTATGTCTGTCTACCTTGTCGGCTTTGGCAAAGCGGTTTCTCACCGGAACCTAATACAGACTTTCACTGAAGTGACTGCACTAGGCCAGCTTAAACCTACCAGCTGCCACCTGCCCGCTCCGTCCTCTGACCAGACACCGACACGCACCACCCGTTTCAATCTCCTACAAAACAGCTTCGCTCCCAAGTGGCCACTTAAAGGATCTAAGTCAAATGGGAGGGACAGAGACCCCCAAACACAGGAATTGTACAGGAGCAACGTTTGTTTGCCCACACAAGCTTGGTCCAGAGGGAAGCAATCTAGGGCTGGTGATGGACGTGACCTTCCGACTTGCTCCTTTGTCCCTGAAATTCGACCCCTCGGGCCTCCACAGGCTCCAGCTCTGGTCCCGGAGTTCTCACTTCAGTCCGCAGGAAAGGTCAGGAGCCAGGCACACTGCCTCCTTCAGAGCACGGCCGGGCGCCGCTCACACCACTGTCCCTCGAAGCCCTTTGGCAGGAATTCGTCCAAGAGCCATACATTGCTCGAGCAAGGTTGGTAACGCCGACTTTCGTCTGCGCGGCCGTGTGCCCAGCTAAAATTCAGAGCTTAACTTGCTGACAAGGCAGATAGATGGTTAGTGGGAGGAACAGCTCCGTTTTTGCCACAAGAACATATCCTCTATCACCATCTACCTGTCTGGTACCTTCTGGCCTCCGCCAGGGCCTGGGCGTCATCTGTGTGGTCAGCAGCCAGGGCTGCGTGTGGCCTAGGGCACTCAGTGTCCGCTGGATAAATGCGTGGGCTGGAGGTGAACTGTGGAATGCATTGCAGGCCTGGCAGGCGATGGGAGGTCTCTTCCTTTTACGTCAAGCCTTGGGGGGAATAGGGTCGTAATAAATGAGCAGTCACTCGACGATAAGAAGACGGTGGCTGCTGGTGAGAGAAGTGGTTTCATATGCGGCTGAAACAGGCGATAGGTTTGGTGTCTGACCCTGAGGTGCTAGGGTTAAGCTAAGCTACTGCAATGCTTCTGAGCAAATGTTTGTGTTGAAAGTGCTCATTAGGTTCCGATGAGAAACCCGATTACAGTCCCCTCTTCGGGCCCTTCCGTGGTCTTTCCAGGCTGTTTTAGCGTTGGCTGCAGCCACTAGTCTGGTCTCTCAGTCCTTAGTTTTCCCATCTGTGAAATGGAGATGCCATTTCTACCACGTGGTACCATGGACACTACATGTCACAGTTTTAGAAATGCCTGGTACTTAATAAAAGTTTCACACTGTTATTTAATGCCACTGCTTGTTAGTGTCATCCCTGCAGCAGGGAAGGGTGTGGAACCTTAGCATAATCAACCGCATTATCCAGTAAACAATAAAAATATATTCAGAAACCAGCCTGCAGCTTTCCTGCTTGGTCACCTTCATATGTTTCCAGCTTTGGGTTATTTTCAGTTCCACTGGTTAAAGTGCTTATGTTGATTTTGGTTTCCAAAATGAAAAGGAGATATTTTAAGTGTTTTAAAAAATGTATCAACTTACTTGGTTTTGTTTATTTTTTCCGTTATACTTAAAATTGTTTTGCCTTATTTTTTAGGCTCATTTATACCTATTCCTAATAGCTTCCTGGTTTCTGAGTTATTATTTGTTCTGGAAAAAGAGAGAACAATCGCTGCCTGTAGTTTGAGACCGTATATGCTGTTCGTGGGCTTTGGCCCCAGAGGCCGCGTCCTAGCCAGAGCTCGGATGGGTGTTAGCGAGCACTTTCCGTTTCAAATTGGTTCCATTTCATTTTATATTTTTATTGATTTCAGAGAGGAAGGGAGAGGGAGAGAGAGAGAAACATCAATGATGAGAGAGAATCATGGATCGGCTGCCTCCTTCTGAGGCAGGGGATCGAGCCTGCGACCCGGGCACGTGCTCTGACGGGGAATCGAACTGTGACCTCCTGGTTCTTAGGTCGACGCTCAAGCACTGAGCCACCGTGGCCAGGCTGCCCTCCCAGTCAATGCACTTCCATTTCATCTTCACAGAGAGCTGGTTCCAGGTCAGACTTCCTCAAGGTCAAGAGCCTTCAATTGTGTCATGTTGCTTAACTAATGTCACCCCAATACATTTCATCTAAGAAATTGTCATATTGCCTTCTCGCTTTGTCCGCAGCTCCCACCCTCCGACCCCCAAGACCCAGGATGCCCCCTCACACACACACTGCCCCGGGCCCAGTACTGCCCTGTCCTGCCCCACCAAACGTTCTCGTCCCTGAGGCTTCCTCCCACCCCACCTCACACAGAGGAGCACCTGCTGTTCCCTCGGCCCCGGGTGCTTTCCGTCAATTGGGGCTGAAGACACACGCGGAGGTCTTTCCTCCCAGGCAGCCTAACGGGTTCTCGTGGTGGGAGCTGGGCCTCGGAGGCCAGTGAGGAGATGTCGGTCAGAGCTTGTCAGTCCCCCAACCAAGCTGCCCCCTTGCTGGGCTGCTGGGCTCCCTGCACCCCTGCACCACTTGCTAAAAAGGAGGTGTTTCAATAAGGTGAGCCTGGCTGCCAGCAGACCCCCTGACAGGATGCCACCGAGGGGAGCGTGAGCGGCGCTGTTCAGCCCGCGTGTGCCGGGGCTGTGTGCCTTCCCGCCGGGGCACGTGGCTCTGATTCCGTGGCTTTCTCCGTCCCGGGTTCAGTCGGTATTCGGTGGCTGTGGACAGGCAGAGGTTAGGGCTGGGGCCGGGGCCGGGGCCAGGGTGTGGGGACTGAGCGTCTGAGAGGTGGGCAGACAGCTGTGAGCGTGATGGAGGCTCAGTCTGGACCCCTGCACACATCACCCAAACAGGCCGCTGCCGGGCGGTGTGGCAGGAGCAGTCCGAGGGGCCACACACGTGCTGACCGGGAGGAAGGGGGACAGCTCACGTCACCGAGGCGTCTGTGGCGGCGTGGGCGTGGCTCGCAAACGCCCTACGTTCTCCTGGACGGCTGACCGGCCGCCACGTCACCATGGCGCCCATTTCCCTCGACTGAGTAGGGTCTGGCTTACCCCTGAGCTCCTTGGCCACCCATCCGGAGGCCGATGGGTGTCAGCAGGGCTGTGAGAATGTGCCACTGGCCCAGGTGACACGGGATAAGACAGACGGCTGTGTGTGCACCTGGGCTTGTGCAATGCCGCCCGGAGGGCAGAACAGGGCGAAGAGGAGCAGAGAAGCGCTGCAGCCAACGGGGCGGGCATGGCCCTGGTCTTGCAGGCGGAAGCTGGGGCCCTGAGAGAGTCCACCCCTCACTCTTCATCCTTGAGAGGCTCCCGGATGGAATGAAATCCAGGTTCTTCCTGACCAAGGCCTTCGTGTTCGCACGCTGTCGTGCGGAAGCCGCCTCTTCCTGAGCTCTGCGTGTCGCGGTGTTGACAGCTTCATGACTGCGATGCAGCCGCGGACTTGGCGTCAGAGGGTCATGCCAGTCTCTCCTGACTGACTCCCTGTGGGCTCCGCATCCAACACCCGGTTTGCTTTGGCGCGGTGCTTTTCCTTATAACTTCTGTGGCCCTTTCCCAAGTCCTGTTTTCCCGGTTTGCGAACGCCTCGCGTTCCTGGCGTCTGCGCCCCGGGGGCCTTCCTCTCCCTCAGCTGTGCAAACACTGGGGCTGCTGCCAGCTGAGCGCCCGCAGATGGAAACACGCCGGCTTGCGGTGCAGCCCTCCCTTCCTTCCCAGGACCCGCACCCCACACAGACACGCCCTCAGGGCCAGGAATAAGGTCCAGTCCCACGCCACCAGAATAACCCGTTTCTAGGCGAGCCCGCCTTCCTGGCATTTCCTTCCAGACTCCCAATTACGCCTTCAGGTGGACTGGGGAGGGAGGGTGCGGTGAATGGAGCCGGGCCCAGCTGGTCCAGGACAGGAGCTGACGTCACAGGGTCGGGAACTTGGAAGGAAATAACGCTTCCTATGCAGGAATATTAAGAAACGAGTTGCCAAAGAAAACCCGCAAATCATTTTTCCCTTTGCTCGCACAGTCCCAGCCTTTATCCAGAGCTCGCTCACATTTCCTTCCACGGTGCGAGCCAGCCTGTATTTTTCCTATGGTCTGTGGAGGCCTGGTCTCGGACAGTTTTCTCCCCTGCAAGTCAGCCCTGCTGTTCCACGCGAAGGATCGTCCTCTGTGCGGTGTATCCCTGACACCCGCAAAGTGACTCCTTGTTGTTGCAGATATTTAACGACTGTTTGTGGAATTGCTGTTTCCATAGGTTCTGTCTACCTCTATTTATTTATTTGTTTGTTTGTTGATTTATTTATTTTTCCCATCATCATGTGTGCCCTCTATGCCCTCTTCCTCCTCCACCACCCCCCTCTGTAATCACCATACTGCTGTCCTTGCCCATGAGTTCTCTCTCTTTTCTTATTTCTTTGCTCCATCCCTCCCCCACCAACACCAATGCACCTTGCCTTACAGGTTGCTTTTTTAGGGGAAGAAAAGTTAGGTTGTGTTCTTTAAAGAAGGTGCAATTCCTGGTGATTCTCTTCTTGGTGGCGATGGTGTCCCAGTCAACTAATGAGCCCAGATGCCCGACGGAAGCAAAACCTCACCGGATGGTTATCACTCTGGCCTGGTCCAGAAGCCCTGGTGCCGGCGTGTCCTGCTGGGTCCTCACGTGTCCTCATGGGTCCTCACAGGTTCTCCGGGTCCTCACGAGTCCTCATAGGTCCTCACAGGTTCTCCGGGTCCTCACGGGTCCTGACAGGCGTGATGGTTGTTAGCAGCTCGCAGGGGCAGGGAGGTTACTCATGGTGATGCTGATAGCCAAGGACGCGCTAGGCCCTGCACTGTCTACACGCGCTGTGTCATCTGACCTGGTGGGTGGGCCTGGAGGTGAGTGGCATCCCAAGGCCCCACAGGAGCCCTGCAGGGAGCCTGGGGTTCACCCCGACGCTCGACTCTAGCTCTTATGCCCGCTCCGGCCAGAGGGCTCCTTTTTCTGTAAAAAGCTGGGTTTTCTCAGGGAATAAGACCAGGGTAGAGGGTTATGTACGTTTACACACATTTTGCCTGGCTTTTAATAGGAGTGCCGCTAATCGATTCTATGCACAGCAAGTACCAGCATATGAACGTGAATTAGACAAGAAACTCAATAACAAAACATTCCAAATTATAATAAATATATACCACTTTATGCAGTTTAAAAGCGTTCTTATCTTCTTTTTTTATTGATTTCAGAGAGGAAGGGAGAGGGAGAGAGAGAAGCATCAATGATGAGAGAGAATCATGGATCAGCTGCCTCCTGCACTCCCCACACTGGGGATGGAGCCCACAACCCAGGCATGTGCTCTGACTGGGAATCTAGCTGTGACCTCCTGGTTCATAGGTCGATGCTCAACCACTGAGCCATGCTGGCTGGGTGCTTTATAGCGATCTTCCTGGGAACATTGCTCCATTGCCTTTTCGACTACTATGGCTGGTTTGAAGTCCTGCCTGAGAGAATGAATAGGCCTGACTTACAAGAGAACACGCACGTGCAGATGAGAGCTGTGCCTCCGAGGCAGAGGTGCCCGGCAGGAGCGGGTGCCAGAACCTGGGCCGAGGACTCGGTTCCTCCCAGACAAAGCTTTCCTGAGGAGGGGAGGGAGGAGGAGACGTGGGTGCAGGTGCCGATCGCTGCGGAGGTGCAGGCATGAAGTTCAGGCCCCTGTTGAGAGGGAGGCGGCCGTGGCGACTTGGGCGACTTGGGCGGGTGTGGGCAGCGCCTCAAGGCTGTGCTGCGTGGAGCCTGCAGGAGGAGCCCATTGAGACACAAGCCCGGGCTCACTGTCGCCAGCGGCCAGGGTACTGGGCTGAGTCTCGGCCATAGCAGAGGCTGGGGACCTGGTGTAAACAAAGGAGAAGCCCGTGATAATCGCTGCAAACACAGAAAGCGGGTGGTCCAGGGTGTGGGCGAAAAGGAGCCACACGCTGACCTGACAAGCTCGGGGGAGGCCTGCCTGGGGCCTTGCAAACTCGGAGACCTAAAGTCACCACAAGGATGGTCGGAAATTAAACTTTAGCTAGAATTAGTTGTGGTGGGTAGTCGCGTCCTGGGCCGGTGTCTTCCCTGACAAAGGTCCATCTTGACCTTAACTGAGCCTGTCTATGGTCTTTTTGCATCTACGATAACATATCGTTGGAAGGTCAAAGTAATTTCCCTTTTTTCCAGCCTCCTCAAAGCACAGGCATCCCTCGGTGGAGACCACAGATCCCATTTTTTACTGAGTAAATTGCTGACTGTTAACTACCCTGCACCCACCCAAGTAAAAGCAGCAGGTGTCCATCATTTTACTTTCTATCCAATCCCAGAGGTTTCCCGCTTTGCTGTCTCTCACCTCCCTAATCTGTCACCAAGAGTTCATGTAGCCCACTTAGGTCTCCTCCTTGCCCTCCTTGCCCTCCTTGCTCTCCTTGCCCATGTACCAAACCAGGTGGAAAAGCTCCGTTCCCCGGAGCACTGTCCCAGTTCGCTGAGGTTCTGCTTCCCAGCAGTTGTCCACCCTCTGGCTCAAATACACTCACAAAGCTCTTACAGATGTGAATGCTTTCTCACGTTAACAGGGAAGTGACTCACTTGACGGGCACGAGCGCCCAGGTCCGAGGTGGACGCTTCATCCCGCCCGCAGGTGGGAGGGGCCGTCTTCATTCAGGCTTGGAGCGTCAGCTCCCACAGCTGCTGGGAGCAGGCCTGGCGCACTGCGGGCGCCCGGCAACCATCTGATGAGTGCGCGATGCTGGGCACTGTGCTAGTCTGGGAAATGCCCTTTCCTGCACACGCTGGTTTGATGTGTATTTTCTGGCATTTCGACACTGAAAGAGACATCAATGATACAAGGGGCAGCACAGAGTCCGCTGGGACCCAGAGGAGGGTCATCTGACTGAATCTTGAGAAATCAGAGAGGGCTTCCCAGAGGAGGCGGGCTTTGTTTGTGTGTGGCGAGCATGTCCAATTCGTGGCCGGCAGGCCACATGCCTCATTTGACATGCTTGGCGCACGGCATGCCCAGGCCAAGGCAGAGCTGTTTTATTTTCGTCAGGATGGGCTCAGGTGGACTAGGTGGGCAGGACTGACCCTGAGAAACCCGCCCCTTCTTCTAACCCCTTTGCCCTCCTGCCAGAGAGAAGCTGTGCAGAGCAGGAGACCGAGGGATGCTCCCAGCCCAGGGGCCTTACACATGTTGGTTCTGAGCCACTGGACCAAGGGCCTTGCGTATCAGTCCCGGCGTCAGCGACAGCCAGCAGGAGAAACGGTGGGACTCCCGAATGCACGTGGAAGTCAGCTCTTGGTGTCTTCACTTGAGTCATGTCACCAATCACAGCAGGGGCCTGCTAGCTCGTCCCACCCCAGCATCCTCGTCAGCAGCAGGAACTTGTATTGTGGCCCATGGGGTTTAATCAGTACAAAAAAATGGACTCAGACTGCTTGGAGTAGAAGTACTGAGGAAAAAACACTGAAAATGTGTTTCTTTGTAAAGCATTCCAAATGTTCCAGATGCCTTATCAGACCTGAGCGCTCCTCACAGTCATTCTGAGTAAGTATTAGCATGTCAGCCATTTCATAGTTGAAGAAAGCAAGGCGGTTAGGGAGTGGCCTGATGCAGGAGCTGCGTGAGGTGGCACAGGAGGGCTGCCTGGTCCTCGGGGGCATGTTTGTGCTAATCTTGGGAAGACCCCCTCCAACATGTGGTCTGACAGGGAGTCGCCTTGTCCCATGTGCCCTCCAGCTCCTGGATGTGCTGACTGAGCTCAGTGGCCACGTGGCTGAAGCTGAGCATCACCCCTCCCGCTGCGCCCCCCCCCGCCCCGCCCCGAGGGCAGTGTTTCCTCCCTGCAGATGGGAGGGAGCTGCTGGGGAGCCTCCTCTCCTCTGGTGGGAGGTGGTCCTGTGGGAGCCAGCGGAAGCCACGGAGAGTCATCACGGCAGGACGGCAGGACGGCAGGACGTGGAGCGCTCTTGGCCCGGGAAGGAAACTGGTATGCAAATGAGATGCCTAGAGGCACCTGGCAGCCTTCATTGCCTGACCCACTTCCCCGATGACAACTGTGGTTTTGTCCTGCCTGGCTGGTGTCCTGAGCCTAAGCTACTTCTTTGGTTTTTTTACTTTTTTACATTTTTATTGATTTCAGAGAGGAAGAGAGAGAGAGAGAGAGAGAGAGAGAGAAGAAACATCAATGATGAGAGAGAATCATTGATGGGCTGCCTCCTACACACCACTTACTAGGGATCAAGCCTGCAACCCGGGCATGTGCCCTGACGGGGAATGGAACCCTGACCTCCTGGTTCATAGGTCGACGCTCAACCACTGAGCCATGCCACCAGGTCTAAGCTACTCCTACTAGTAATTGGGTTTTGGCAGATTCCACATAGTCCTGAATAGCACAGCTGTGAGGGGGCAGGACCAGGCTTCGGATGGATTCTCACTGCAGTTTCCACCGAACCACGATACCCATGGTGCCCCACTCTGGGCTCCTCCGTTCATCGTGTCGTTTATGCCGATGAGACCAGATGCAGCGGCAGGTGCGCATTCCTGGTCCTCTCTCAGCTCTCGGGATTCACGTCCCCAGATGGTCCCAGACGACTGTTTGTGGAAAGAAAATGAAACACCCAGTGGACTCGGGCTTACCTGTTCTGGCTGAAGTTAAGTCGTTCGTTTCTTGCACATTTAGAACTTGCTGGAACTCTTTCCAGCAGGCCTCAGATTCCACCCCCTCCCCGCCCCCACCGCCCCCTTGGAATAATCAAAGCCAAAGAAGGGGAAGCATGAAGGACTTTTCAAATAAGGGCTTTATGGTCTCCCAGAAGAGTTAATTTTGGAACTGCAGCCAGCTCGTCTGGCTTAACTACATCCTTTGTTCGTCTTGGTCACTAGAATAAGAGGGCTCCTACTTCCTGAATGACAGGACGCAGCTGGGCTAGGAGCTCACATGCATCCTAGCAACATGTGTTCCAGCATCTCCCAAGACCTTCTCCAAGCCATTCACGTGTTATCTCCTGAGATCTTCTCTCCGGTCCCTTCACATGCTATCTCCTAAGACCGCTCCGGTCCATTCCCTGTATTTTAAGGAAAACCTTGGTTATTTTGCTATCATAGAATCCTTGAGCCATAATCCCTATTTCCAAATAACATTACTTAAAAGTTTATTTATGCGGAAAGAGTATTTGTGTGTTTATATACATATAATGATATAGTGTGTGTGTAATTAATATAGACTATCTTTAGTAAGTTGCAAGGTTGTTGTTGTTTTTTGCGTAAAAATACCACACTGAATTTAAGGACCTTTTGTTTGTTTGTTTGTTTGTTTGTTTGTTTGTTTAATCCTCACACAAGGATGATTTCCCATTGATTTTTAGGGAGAGTGGAAGAGAGAGGGAAAGACAGAGGGAAACATCGATGTGAGAGAAACACATCGATTGATTGTCTCCTGCATGAGCTCTGACCAGGGCCTAGGCCGGAATCAAACCCGGGAACCTTTGGTCCTCAGGCCAACACTCTATCCACTGAGCCAAACCAGCCAGGGCTAAGGGCCTTTTTCAAGCCCCATCATTCTGGTTATAACCTTCATCCTCACTCTCTCTGATTAACGAGTCCCTTTTAGCTCTGTTCATCTGAGAGGTGAAGGGCGCATTTAAAGGGCTACGCAGCGCACTCTGCAGTCGTGCTTAGCAGTTAAAGGCTGTGCTGTTCATGGCCAGAGGCATCCCTGCCCAGCTGACCACGACCACTTCCAGGTGGCCATCTTCACTGAGCTAATCGGCAACGCAGCCACAGCGGCAATGACGACACATATACCCATGTAATGTAAGTGCTCAGAGAAGGACATCAAAGCTAAGTCCATCCTGAGGTCCATCAGCCCATCAGAGAGCGTGACCGGAGCCCAGTGAGGACTGAAAGGTCAGGTGAAAAGCTGCCGTGTCCTCACTGACCTGCAACGCTGTGGGGTGTGGGGCGGGTGAGCAGTCTTGCTCCTGGCCCAGCTACAGCTTCTGTTGCCGCCAATAGAGGCATCAAAGGCCATAGGAGCAAACGGCAAACACGTCGGAGGGCAGGAGACCTGGCCTGGGTGGATGTCACCTGGTTTAGGCACCTTCCTCGCAGCTCTGTGTTACTTGGTTCTCTTTGCCAGTCACCTGCTTTCTCAAGTCCTGGGTCAGGGTCAGGGAGTGTGACAGGCGGGGAGGCAGGCCCCTGTATTGGTCACAAGTGCCCTTTGTTTTATTTTTACTGTACCAGCACACAGGGCCATGTAATTACGAGGCTGGACTATTTATACTCTGAGGCTAAAGAAGGTAAGGGCTCAGCCCTCTGCTTGTTGTTCCTGCTTTTCCTGTGGCGTCCCTGCGTTGCTAAACTCTTAGATGCCAAGCTGTGATCTGCCAGGCGATGACCGAGATCTTGTGTTTGATGCACAAATAACCTCTTCAGAATAACAGAAAATGTCCATATTTGGGGATCTGAGATAATACATAGAAGTGCTATAGACTTTGGTGTAGACTTCACATCTGTCCCCAGAGAGAAGCAACACAGTGGGTGTGGCACCTGCTCTAAACTTGCTGGATATTGTGAAGAATCGGAGACGTAACTTCTGCCTAAAGAGGAATTTGTTGAAAGCTCTGAGTGGCCAAAAAGTAGATGAAGAAAGTTGAACTGCATGACATGGCTGCACTTTTTCCTCACTTAGAAAAACCAAGTTCAATTATGCATCAGGTACTGCGCTCATTGCTGTACACGGAGTTTGTGGGTCATTTCCACACATGTCCTTTTCTCCTCTAACACTCACAACAACATGCACGTAGTAGGCCTCCTTCACAGCAACATGCACGTAGTGGGCCTCTCAACCCTATTTTGCAAGTAAAACTTTGCGGGATTGAGTAGCTGGTCCTCCACCTACCACCAGTTGGCAGCACGGGGGTGAGGCCAGGCCTGTGGACTCTGAGCTCCTCATACCTAACTCCTATGCTGCTCCCTTCCCCTTCTCCTCATGTGTTAAAAGCAATAATCAAACAACGTTTGAAATCTATATTGTGGAAAATTTCGAGCCCTGCCTGAAGCCCTCATTCTCTCTGGTCATATCTGAACCTCACGACCTGAGGGCGTGCCTCCTGGGCTAACGCTGCGGACTTATTCCGTGGGCCGAGTTCTGTCATTAAAGGAGCAGCTTAGGACACAGTGGTGAGCACACAGTGCAGGGATTCAGAAAGGACACTGGCGCCTTATCCTCACCTGGACAAAGAGCCGCAGTGTGAACCCTGCTGCTGTGGGAAGAAGGAACCCAGTTTCTTGAATCAGCGCTAGCAGTGCCCGAGCTGAACCAACCCAGAGAGAACATTCTAGAGGGAGCATTACTCACCCTGCGGGGGCGATGCCAGGATAAAGAATGAATTGCTTTGGCTCCATGCCCCTTTCTTGTTTTCTTAGCCACCTATTGCTGGGAGCTGCTGATAATTGCAAAAAGGAACTTGTCTCGTGTTTTCAGGGTTTCTAGCATTAGGTCATTGTTACTAATGGAAGGAAGTCGAGTGCTTGGGGCATGAGTGACTTCTCGAGATTACACCGTGAGTCACCCACTCGGCCAGGAAGGGAGCAGGGCGTCCTGGTTACAGGCGCCGTCTCTAGAGACCGCCCGCCTGCTCCCTGCCGTGCCTTCGGACCCGGGCCTCCTGGGCGTGTTCTGCGTGTGACCGCTGCTCCCCACGAAGACGGCAGCGTGAGCTGGGACATGCTTCTGCGTGGGCACTCGGACCTCATGGTTTCATTCTGAGGTCACAGCTCAAGGGCCCTGTCAGTTGCTAATTTCTCTGGACTGACGTTGCCTTAAGAGCTGATTGTCCCTGGAGGACAAAGGTTTTGAAGGTCAGACAGCCCGTGGCCAGGCTTTGGGAGTGAGACAGGGTGACCCACGGCCCTCGAATCCACACCCACGAGGTCCTGCCAGGTGTGGTGTGAGGTTTCAGGAGAGGCACTGCCGCTCTGCCTCCCACAGGCATCACTGTGGTCGGACATGAAAGATTTCTGTGGTTCATTTCTCATAAAACGATGTTTTGTCTGTTGTTTGTTAGAGTTTAGAAATGTATTGATCATTCTGATTCATCAAGTTCATTTTTCTCTCCGCTCCCCATTCTAACCTCGTCGGGTGTCATTTCCTTAGAGCAGTGGTCTCTGCCCCGTCTCCACCCTGAGCTTGGATGACATCAGCATGGCCTTGGCGACGTGTGCTTGGGGATCTTGTGGGAGACAAGCAAGAGATGACCAGGTGGGTGAAGCAGCGGGCCTCCTTTTGGTCTCCGAGGGCAGCGGACACGAATAGAAAGTCTTACCTTCCCGGAGTCTCACCTGCTGCTTCCTCCTCGCAGAACTCTTCAATGTCATGGGTTAAATTAAATGTGAACTTCTAAGGATGCTTTCCATGTCCTTCTGCTCCCTCACCTGCTGGCCATTGTCCGTCTGAATGCAAGCTCCCGCAGCAGGGATTTCATTGCCAGCTCACACGATCCCCAAGCTGTGGCACTGTCCACCAGCCATTTTCATTTACGTTCATCCCCCACCCCCGGCCCCCCACACCTCACCCCACCAACTAAAAACACTAATTAATTTCCTCCTCTAGGTTTCTTATCTTCCCACAACACTGTTTTGGAATTCTTGTCTTCAGAGAGTCTAGAAACAGGACCAAGAGAAGAGGGTACATGTGGTCAGTGTAGCCCTAACCGTCCCTCTCCATCAGCGGTCAGAGGGACTCCCCATTGGCTCAGCCATAGTGCCAGCTGCCCGCCTACTTCCCAGTTCGAGAGCCCGCCCACTGTGCCAGGCCCCCACCTCCGTGACAGCTCAGCCGTCCGGGAGCCCTGCCTCATTGCCATCAGAACGACCTCCCTAAGGGTCTGAAGTGCAGCTTGCACACCCTGGCCTTTGCCTCTCAGCCTGTGGGACTTCCCTCCCATGCGTTTATCGTCACCTGTAATGATATCATACACTTCCTTGTTCCCTCCCACTCAGCACGCGGGAGGTGAAAGAGGGTTTGCAGCCAGATCGCCTACCATCTGTCTAATAAAACTTTTTTAAAATGATTTTTTATTGATTTCAGAGAGGAAGGGAGAGGGAGAGAGAGAGAGAAACATCAGTGATGAGAGAGAATCATTGATGGGCTGCCTCCTGCATGCCCCCCACTGGGTATCGAGCCCGCAACCTGGGCATGTGCCCTGACCGTGAATCAAACCGTGACCTCCTGGTTCATAGGCCGAGGTTCAACCACTGAGCCACTCCGGCCGGGCTGTTTAATAAAACCTTATGGGAGCACAGCCATGGCCGTCTGTTGTCTTCAATGGCAGCTTTGGCGCTGGCAACGGCAGGTTAGGCAGTGCTGACAGCAAGTGCCTGGGGCACGGAGCCCTCCATTGAACAGGTGGGCCGACCCCGGCACGGGGCATAAGGCAGGAAAGGGAAGGGGTTCGCGTTGCCCCTGCTGAGGCCCCAGCGCCTGGGAGAGTGCGGGCCCTGGGCAGCCGCTCAGCGAGGGTTTGGTGCAACAGAAGGCAGGTGACGCCGGGACCACCTGTGCGCCATCCTGTTCCTCCTGCGTCTGGTTCAGTCTCTGCCCCGTCCTCCTTCCTCCCTTTCCCATAAACTCTCTCCTCTGGTTTCTTCCTCCCTTCTTCATGGCCTCAACTTTCCACCTGGAGGAAAATCCCTAAAATTCGCTATACACATTCTGGAACTACAAAGGTTAGGTTAGAGAATTGGAGGGGGGCGGCAATAGTATTAAAAATGTGTCCATTTTTTTTTCTTTGCCAGTGTCTGTCTTATTGTGTTTGTTTTAGAGCAAAAACTGTCAGGAAGAAGTTATATTTTTTAAATATATTTTTATTGATTTCAGAGAAGAAGGGAGAAAGGAAGAGAGATAGAGACTGACTCCTGCACGCCCCCTACTGGGGATCGAGCCTGCAACCCGGGCACGTGCCCTGACCAGGAATCAAACCCTGACCTCCTGGTTGGTTCATAGGTCAAAGCTCAACCACTGAGCCAAGCTGACTGGGCAATTTATATTTCTTTTCATAGTCATTCTTTTTTTTTTTTTTTTTTTTTTTTAATATATTTTATTGATTTTTTACAGAGAGGAAGAGAGAGGGATAGAGAGTCAGAAACATCGATGAGAGAGAAACATCGATCAGCTGCCTCTTGCACACCCCCCACTGGGGATGTGCCCGCAACCAAGGTACATGCCCTTGACCGGAATCGAACCTGGGACCCTTCAGTCCGCAGGCCGACGCTCTATCCACTGAGCCAAACCGGTTTCGGCTTCATAGTCATTCTTCACAATATTTACCTAGCATACTGCTTGATACCCTTGGTTATTTTTGGTATAATGTTGGGATTTTTTTTAACCTTTTTTTTTTAACTTCATACTTTATGGAGTTTTATTTTTATGGAGTAATTCCCTTTTCTGTTTTGTTGACTGAGCACTTACTATTATTAATGTGCTTACTGCCCCTCCTTCAAAACGTAAACTCACTGGACACACACAGTCCTTTTGACGTCACGACTGATTCGAGCCAGAGATAACCTTGAGCTCCTGTAGACGTGGATCAAAACCAGCCCGAGAGACATGAGCTTCCTACGCCCACACGTAAAACAAGAGAAAACAGACAGGTCCCTGCTGGACGTTCCCCTGGTGACTAATGTGCGTGACCCGAGGGGTCTGGGAGGCAAGGCAGCACAGCCTGGACTGCGGATGGAATCTTAGAGTGTGTTTGTGTCTTGGTTTTTTAACTTAAAAAAAAAGTATTGATTTCAGAGAGGAAGGGAGGAGAGAGATAGAAACATCAATGATGAGAGAGAATCATTGATCGGTTGCCTCCTGCACACCCCTACTGGGGATTAAGCCTGCAACCTGGGCGTGTGCCCTGACCAGGAATCGAACCTTGACTTCCTGGTTCATAGGTCGACGTTCAACCACTACAAGTCTGGGCTCCGTGCTGGCCAGGCATCTTAGAGTATGTTTTTGAAAGAGGAGGTCCAAATCCTAATGTGTCCAAAAATAATCTCGAGTGTGAGCCATTACCCTTAGAGGGAATCTTACGATGGTGGGAACTCTGATAAAGGTGAAAGCATACGATTGTTCACGTGTTGTGAGCAGCAGTGCTGACCTGACGTGCTCACGTCTGTGATTTGCTTCTTATGCCCAAGAGGGTTATGGCGCCCCGTCAGTGTGGTCTGCCGCTGCCCAATCCTGAGTGATAATGAGGATGTCGAACCTCCGTTCTGTGTCCAGCCTCCACCTCATGTACATGATGGGGTCGGGGCTCACTCCCGACGGGTCTCCGGGTCACAGTCACCCCACCCGCAGCTCCATGGGCCTCACTCACAGCCTATTTGGGTTTCCTAAGTAGTGACCATGGCACAGAGCCCCGATGAAATATTTATCACTAAAGATCTAAATGCATGTCTAAGCTTATCTCAAAATGTAAAATGGGTACATGATAAAATGTCATCTTCAATAATAGTGGCATTCCCAAGTAACTTTGATGTAGCCTCATTTTTTAAAAATATATTTTTATTCATTTCAGAGAGGAAGGGAAGAGGGAGAGAGAGATAGAAACATCAATGATGAGAGAGAATCATTGATCAGCTGCCTCCTGCACGTTCCCCTACTGGGGATCGAGCCCGCAACTTAGGCATGTGCCCTTGACTGGAATTGAACCCGGGACCCTTCAGTCCTCAGGCCGATGCTCTATCCACTGAGCCAAACCAACCAGGGCACCCCATTTTCTAATTACAAGGCTGGTACAGACAGCTAAGAATGTGGAAAATCAGAAGATAAACCTACACCATGTAACAAAAAGTGTTTTCCAACTGCTGTTTTTTTGCCTTGTTTTTGCGTTCCAGTGGAGTGTTTTTGCTTATTTTTCATAAATCTCCATCAGCAGGTACTAGAAGAAGCTAGTGTTTATCCTTTGGGGGGGACGGAACTGCCTGCTGCGTGACAGCAGGTGATGCAGGAGAAAGGAATTCATTCCCAGGAGTCAGGAGCCCAGGCCTGGGCCTGCCCAGGGAGGGGTGCCCTGGTCACGTGACCTCTCTGGGGTTTGGTTTCCCCCTTAGCCAGGGGAGACTAGTGGCTGGATTAGGCGGTCCCCCTTCCCTTCCAGATGAATAGTCTCACGCGCTATTTTAGGGCCTCTGCGGCGTGCTGTGGAGACAGGTCCACAGCCAGGATCGGTGTATGTGCCTCCTGCCAGGGTTTCAAGGCTTACTTTCGGGATTCCCTTCAAAATGAGGGTAAAATGAAATGCATTTCGCTTGAAAAATCATACATATCTATACAACACACAGACACAGACGACTGTCTGGGACAGCCAGAGGGGAAGGGATGGGCAGGTGGAGGTGGGAAAGGAGGGGAGATGGGGAAGAAGAGAGACTTTGCTCGGGACGGTGGGTACATGAGCAGGAGATGTTTTGTTGGGGTGTTCACTTGAAACCTGTGTGATTTTGTGAACCCATGCCACCCCAATAAATTCAACTTTAAGAAAAGAAACATACATACATACATACATACATACATACATACATAAATAAATAAATAATTCTAAGCAAGTACAAAAACACCAAAAACATTTTTTAAAAAGAAGTACGTTAGGCACTTTGGGACATAGCAATACAAGGATGTGCTTTCGTGTTGAGATGAGCCTGACAGAGTTCAAGGATATAAAAAGTTATAATTCCTCCCAAGGAGTAGCAGCCACCCTAAATGTAATTAAATCAATTATACTAGATGTTGTTATTAAAATAGACAACCCTTTTTAAAAAAGAGTTTCTTTGCTTCTTCATCTTTTGTTATCCCTAAGGCACACCCAGCCGTGGGGTCAGTGAGAGAATGTTCCAACATTTGTAAACAGTCAGCTTCCCTAAAAGTGAGGCCAACTCGGCAGAATCCTGAGCAGGGCAGGGCCACAGCTCCAACCCAGGGCCCGGCTGGACTCCCGGGGGCCTGCCCTGGGGTTCCCTGTTGACTGGTCTTTATCTCTTTCCTCTCAGTAGAGTCTCATTGCCTAAGGCAGCGAGAGAGGAGCTTGACAATGTGCAATTCTGTGAACACAAATCTCAGCCCCCGCTGACCCGCCAATCAAGCACCTGGACTCGAGGCAGCCGGCCACCCGGCTACCCGGCCACCTGTGGCCAAAACAACATTGAATGTTGGTTGAAAAAAACCACACAGAAAACAAAACCTTGCTTGTGTCCCCAGCTGGAGTATCCTGAGACACCCGGGGGGCGTGCCTGACCTGCGTGACCTGTGCCTTTGCAACTTTATGGGATGGAAAACTGAGCCCAGGACTGGCCTCACGTGGACGCTTAATAAGCAAGAGGCACGCCCTCCATTAGCCAGGGACAGGACTGTGCCCCATTGTGCGGGCGGAGCAAAACCAAGCACACCGAGAATTGGTCTCAAGAGCTCCCCAGGAGGGTGCCCCCAGGCACCGGCAGGGATGAGGAGATCCTTCTGGAGCCCTCTCCCCCTACAGGGTCCCCGGGGAAGCAGCAGCTTATAAAAATGCATGCACAATACACATAAGGAAATGGGACCCCTCGAGGGGGGGCCACGAGACAAGAGACAGAGAACTCTGTCCTCCCTTCTGTGTAGTTAGCAGGGAAGGCCCACAGCTAGGCCTGCGGTCTCTGCTCCAGGCACAGGGCCTGCACTGGGGCAGGAGGGCCCTGGGGCACGTGGACCCGCTGTTGTGGAAATGAAGAAGTGGCAGGATTGAGAGGTGGACCCACTGTTGTGGAAATGAAGAAGTGGCAGGATGGAGAGGTGGACCCGCTGTTGTGGAAATGAAGAAGTGGCAGGATGGAGAGGTTATGTCACCAGCTGAGGGAGTGGTGGAGGGGCAGGCTCTAGGCCAGACCCCCGGGTGGACTTCGAGCAGATGGACTGCGAGCCCCATGGACGCTGTGCTCGATGGGGAGGGGGCGTCTGCTCGGCTCATCGCCAGACACTCAACAGCTGGGAAAGGGCAGGTGGCGAGGGGACGGGTTGGAGTGCGTAAAGCAGGTGTGCCCGCGCCTGCGCCAGACCAGGCGCTCTCTGCACACACGTGTCGGACGGACCGCTGCAGCAGAGCATCGTAACTGTTGCATCGTTTTGAAAGATGACAGAGAACGATCTCTAGTGGACTCGTGGGGATTAAAGGGACACGAAACTGTGTTCATAGATGAGCGACCAGACCCGGCGTGTGAGACTCGCCCAGGTCACAGTGCCATGAGGCAGGGGTGATGCTGGAGCAGGCCCCGAGCATGTGTCTGGGGAGCGGGAACTCAGCCACACCAGCTCGCCCAGATATAACCAGACAGCATCTAGATGGACCGCTATCTCGACCTCAGCACACAGGTACGTCACATGTCACTTACAAATAGGAAGGTGTTGTTTGAATTCCATGCAGGTGCAGGGGACCCACCGTCTGTTCTGTGCTGGGGCCTCAGGAGGCGTGAATCCTGCCCCAGACAGGACCAGGCCCTGGATGGAGACCACACCCTGCTGACTGCCTATTCCTGCGCCCCCTCCCCCTCCGTCCACAAGGTGCTGCGGGAACCGCTGGGGAGGGGCGTGGGTGTGGCGGACGGATCCCAGCCCAGGCGGCCACGGACGACCGGGAGGACATGGGCTCAGAGTCACCTTCCTTGTCTTTGTCACACGTCCTTCCTCCCTTTCCTCCTGCTTCTAATGCCCCTCTTCCCTCAATCCCAACAGCAAACATTTCACTCTGAGGATCGGTCACGTCCCAGGATCCACGTGTGCCCCGTGACCGGGAGCCAGCCCATGTGGCACATTCCTGGCCGTAGCTCAGCGCCAGGTGTGCT
This sequence comes from Ia io, assembly GCA_025583905.1. Classification (NCBI taxonomy): domain Eukaryota; kingdom Metazoa; phylum Chordata; class Mammalia; order Chiroptera; family Vespertilionidae; genus Ia; species Ia io. The sequence goes on from JAJQQW010000006.1 coordinate 107,688,087, forward strand.
GCTCCTGAGAGCGCCGCGTCTCCCTCCTCCCTCCTCGTCTCCTCTCACTGCTCTCGGGGGCGGGTGGAGGGGGACACGTGGGAGAGGGTGGTCAGAGGCCACAGTTTTTATTTTTATTTATTTTTATTTTTTTTAAATTTCTTTATTGATTAAGGTGTCACATATTTGTCCTCATCCCCCCATTCCCATCCCACACCCCGCCCCACGGAAGCCCCAACCCCCTGTTGAACTTAACCATTGGTTAGGCTCATATGCATGCACACAAGTCCTTTGGTTGATCTCTCCCCCCTCCCCCCACCCTCCCCTATCCTCCCTCTGAGGCCCGATAGTCTGATAGATGCCTCCTTGTTTCTGGTACTGTTCTTGTTCATCAGTCTATGTTGTTCATCATTTCCCCTAGATGAGCGAGATCATGTGTCACTAGAGATATAAGAACTGAATGTGAGACGAGCAATAATAGTTATGCTGACAGGCAAATGAATCAGTCTGTAGTGAGTTTCTTTCTGGACCAACAGTTCTTTTGAGACCCAATATCAATGTCCACCAGTTCCTTATGTGTACATGTCGGTACTGACCCCTCAGCTCTGGATGGTGGACAGATGGTGGTAATGCAGGTCCGACACCTTCTGATTTGGTCTCGGCTGGACCCAGGGGCGTGGCTTCACCCAGACTCAGGGGTACGTGGCCTCACCCGGACCCAGGGGGCGCGTGGCCTCACCTGGACCCAGGTGCGTGCGGCCTCACCCGGACCCAGGACCCAGCCTCACCCGGATCCAGGGGCACACGGCCTCACCCGGACCCAGGATGATCCAGCTTCACCCGGACCCAGGGGCACGTGGCCTCACCCAGACTCAGGGGCATGTGGCCTCACCCGGACCCAGGGGGCACGTGGCCTCACCTGGACCCAGGTGTGCACGGCCTCACCCGGACCCGGGACCCAGCCTCACCTGGATCCAGGGGCACACGGCCTCACCCGGACCCGGGATGCTCCAGCTTCACCCGGACCCAGGGGCGCGTGGCCTCACCCAGACCCAGGGGCACGTGGCCTCACCCAGACCCAGGGACGCATGGCCTCCCCCAGACCCAGGGGCGCGTGGCCTCACCCAGGCCCGGGACCCAGCCTCACCTGGATCCAGGGGCACACGACCTCACCCGCACCCAGGATCCAGCTTCACCCGGACCCAGGGGCGCACAGAGGCCACGGTTTTATCTTAGGGTCGTGAACAAGCTGCCAGGGCTAGGTGGTTTACTCGCCTCCTCCACGTCGCCATTTCCTTGTAGCGCCTGCTCATGGTAGACGCAGGTGTGGGTCCGTGTGTCATGTCCTTGGGGCGTGTCCGTGGGGCAGACAGACAGATGGCAGGCATTGTCCCTGCCTGGTGGCATCATGAGAACCACCTGCTTGGATGGGTCGACCTGGGCAGAGGGGCGTGAGGGAGGGCGGCCGGTTGTGTGTGGGGAGCTGCATCCTCACTGCTGGCTTCTGAGGCAGGTGCGCCTGGGCCTGAGGCTGCAGGGGAAGGGGTGGGCTGGAGTGGAAGACGCCACCAGCAGAGCAGCGTGGGAGCCACACGCGGAGCTGGGCGGTCAGCATCTGGACCAGTCTGCCAGCCCAGGAGAGTGGCCCGCTGTTGCGGGAGGACGGAGCGGTAGGCAGAGATGAAATGCTGGGGCTTCACAGGCTTTGGGCCTTAGCCTGGGAACTGCTGGGAGCCACTGAAGGCTTTAACGCAGGGAACAACCCGGGCCTCTGTACCGTTATTCTGGCGCCTGCGTGAGGAGCAGACTGGAGGTGCGGGCAAGACCCTGTCCCGATTGTCTGAGGGGATGTCGGGCCCCATCCGATGCCGTGACAAGAGATGCCAGCTGGGAGGGGGTCCGTGGGGCTGCTGTTGAGCAAGGGGTGGGGTGACAGAAACCCGGGGTGACTCTCCATCCCGGCCTGGGCAGCGGGTGGGTGCTGGTGGCCGGGCACTAAAGGAGGAGGCAGGAGAAGGAGTGGCCGGGGGCAAAGGGGTCCTGTCTCTTTTGTGAAGGTCAAACCCAAGGTGAAGCCTGGTGAGCAGGTGACTGAAGAGGGAGGTGAAATGGCAGTGATGTGGGCGTGCGCCTCCGGGGGGCTGCAGCGTGAGGCCCAGGCCAGCCGCCCTCGCTCCTGTGCGGGCTGGGGAGCCTGCTGCCTGCTCAGGGCACCGAGGCTTGGGTGGCTCCCCGGTGCTGGCGTGTCCTCCCTCTTCCGGCTGGGCTGCCCGCCCTGCGCCCGCCTCCCTTCGGGTCCCCTCTCCACCGTCCCCGCAGGGCCGGCCCGCTCAGCTCGCAGGACTGCGCTGGCATCTGTGCGTTATGTTTTGTCGTCTCCCTGTGACGGCGGAGTCAAAGTCCTCCCGCCTGGCTCGCTGTGGACGGTCACTAAGTGGCTTCGGAAGTGGCACCTGCGGCTGAAGTGGCTGGGTGCTGGCTGGCCGTGCAGGCCGTGCCCTGGCAGCATCTCGGTGCCCAGGACAGACGGTCCTGCGGGGCAGGCGGCGAGGAAGGTCACTCCGTGTCAGCACGGCCAGCCACTCCGTCAGCGTGGACAGCTGCGGGCTTCCTGTCCGGTGTTAGAGAGATGGGGTGTAATCCCCTTCCTGGCACCGGGCGGTCCATGTGGCAGACACAGCGACGACAGGCCGGGCTCCGGAGGCTGAGGGCCCGGAGCTGAGTCTGAATCCACCACCAGCCCGAGGGGCATCCCAGGGAGGGAATGGGACCCTGTGTCCCTCACACTTGTTGTCTCGTCGTCTGGGGAGCAGGGTCACACGGTGACTCCCCCACGGCATGGCTGGGGGTCCCAGAAGTTAGTGCCTGGACGAGGCCTGAGTAACGGCTTCGTTATGTTCCCGGGCCTCTTCCTTCAGGAGGCTCTCCCACAGCGAAGCCGTACTTGGCGTCTGTCCGACGTCCGGCTCGGAGCTGTTCCCCACGTCCACTCCTCCCTGCAGCCTCCCCATCTCAGCAGTGAGTGCCGTCTGGTCTGTACACGCGTTCCCACGGCGAGGTGCAGACCCACCTGCCGTGCCCACGTCCTGCTGTGCCCAAACCTGCGCGTACACCCCCAGATCCGGGAGGCTGGCGAGTGCCCCGCGCCTGGTCACAGGGGCCGCAGATAGAGCTGGCGGGGCCATGCGGGGCTTCCCACGTCTCCTTGCTTCCTCCGGACCCTCCTCAGCCCTGGGAGAGCGCTTGACACCCAACCTCCGCAGTGCCGCCCGATGGCAGGCAAGTTATGCCAACCAACCCCTGAAGCTCCCCCTGGGTTACTGGAATGCGATGTTCTCTGATGTTATGCTGCGGGAAAGAAGCTAACGGGTTCAGGTTCCCAGACGGCATCCCTTCGGCTGCCAAATGCAAAGGAAAAAACAAAAAAGGCTGTTATTCCCATCAATGGGAAAACGAGTGTCTCGGAGATTGGAACCGTCTGACAGGCGTGGGCGGCGTGTGGAAGGTCGGGTCCTCCTAGGGCTCGCCCGGCCTCGTCATCTTCCCAGAAATCAGGGCAGCGCTGCGGGCCGGCTCAGCACAGCGCCGCACAGGCCTCTGGCAGCTGCGTGTGGAGGTGGTGGTGGCTGAGGAAGAGGGGGGATGGGGAGGAGGGAGCAGTGACCCAGGAGGGGTGGGCCCTCGTGGGGACACTCGGGGATGTTCCGGCGTGGACGGTGCATTACAGCATGTTCCAGGAGGCGAGGGCGGCTGCCTGCCTGCTCACGTGGGGGATGGGCAGCCCTCCGCCTGTCCTCTTCCGTCCGTCCACCTCTGTCCTGTGCTCGGACCCCGCCCCCGGTGCTGCCTGATCGACCTCCTGCCAAGGGGCTGCTCCTGCCCGTCGCTGGTTGAGACCCTTCGGGGGCGCCCGGCGCTGCCCCACAGCAGGAGGAGCCGTCTGTGACCAAAGGGCCAAATGCCACCTAACACCTGTTTTGAACAGTGAGTTACAAATAGTTCAACATTTTTAAGTGCTTAAAAAATGTACCAGTACGTTTGTTCTTGTAATCCTCACCGAGGACATGCTTAGAGAGAGGGAGGGAGAGAGAGAAACATCGATGGGAAAGGGAAACAGCCGTGGGTTCCCCTCTACGTGCCCAGGTAGGTGCCCTGGCCGGGGATCGAACCAGCAACCTTTCAGTGCACAGGATGATGCTCAACTAACTGAGCTGCTCCAGCCGGGGAAGGAAAAAAAAAAAAAATGTTGTAAAGAGTAAAAATTCATGACGTGAAAATTCCATGAGATTCCGAGTGCAGGGTCCATGTGTGTTCCCATGAGCACGGCCGCTGGGCCGAGGGGAGCTGGGACTGAGTGCTCTCTGCAGCTGGCCCTCCACAGAGCGGCTCACCCTTCCCCAGGGGAGCCCCCGCCCCGACCCCGCTTTCTGGTGCCAGCTCCGCGCAGCGTGGTGTCGGCAGTGGCTCCTGGCTCTCCTCGCCTCCGCCAGGCGCTGCTGCTCAGCCCGTGGGCTCGGCTCAGCCGTGGATTCTCCCCGAAGCCCCTGTGAGCACCCGCAGCCCACGCGCCAGGCCCCCACGCTGCGGGCGGCCGTTCCTGCTGTCCTCCTCACGCTCGGTTACAATCCTGTCATTGTCCTCGCGACCTTGCCCTGGCCCCTCCTTAGACAGGCCAGCGCCCTGGGAACCGAGGCCACAGCCAGTCCCCGGTCCCTTCCGGCTGGGAGTGCTGATACGGCACCGAGTGGGGGACGGCGCAGATTGCTGACCACTGATCCGCAAACAGGTCCGTCTCCCTGACACTGCCGCCGAAGGGCTTCCGTGCCCTCGTCCAAGGTGGGACAGTCTAGGGTCCCTGACTGTGACCTCTCCTCTCTGGGGCTCATCCTTAAACTGCAGAGGCTCATCCTTAAACTGCAGAGGCTCCGCCGCACACTGAGGTGAGCCCCATTAGCTTCCCCCTCAGGGAGAGGGTTCCAGTTTTCCGTCACTTTAATCCGATTCCAAGTCATTTTGTCAGGAAGAGTAGAATCTTGGGGACTGGCTATGGTTATGGGAAGTATTCATCATGCTCTGCTAACCATGACTGCCCTGTGCTGGTTCAAGAAAGGACAGTCTGACCTGCCGGGGAGTTGTGCGCACTCAGACCGGGAGTCAACCTTGGAATGCGGTCCATTCTCATGGAAAGATTAACAACCTTGTTGCCCAAACAATGGAGCCCACCCAGCCTGCATAGCCTCCTTCCCCATACCTGAATCCCTGCTTCCCTGGGTAATCCTGGTCCTACCCCATCTGAGCAGCTGGCTTAGGGTGGGGCAGAGCAGATGCCTGTGGGTGACCCGCTGCTCCCCCTGCTGCCGGCAGGACTGGGATAAGCGCTCACATAGGATTCAACCCTGACTCTGCTGAATTGGCTCGGGTGTCATTGCACCAAGAACAACAGTCCAGGCTGGAGCAGGGGGGCCACGCGGGCAGATCAAAGGTGATGTTTCCCTTCTCAGAGAAATTCAATCCTGAGTCTTCACCAAAGCCCCCTTTTCTTTGCTGAAAATCAAATCTTGTCATTGATAACGTCAAACAACAACAACTTGGGGAAAATGTCAAGTTGGGTAATTTAATGCTTGGAGGGAGATTTCCGGTAAAAACATTTGTTTTTTGTGTCTGGATAAAATTCTCTCCTGCCCCCCTTTTCTGAGCGTGGAATGGCTCTCGTTCGAGGTGCTTTGTTCTGAGATAAATGTTAGGATGCGGGGACGGTGAAACAAAAAGGTGTTGCAAATTCTCTCTCGACTCCCCCCACAGCTGGCTCATGCCCCGGGTCCCGGGATGGCCTCGGAGACCACAGCGGTCCAGTCGTGGTTCTCCCTCATCTTGCTTTGACAGAAAAGGAGGGGCCCAGGCACTTTGCTTTCTTAAGCCCTCTGCAGCCGAGGCAGCGAGAGGCCACTGAGTCCCTACCCCCCCCCCCCCCCCGCGGGCACACCTGGCCGCCCGGGGGTGGTTTTCAGGTGGGCGGGAAGTGGCTTGGCTGAGCAGTGAACTTTGTGTTGTCACAACATCAGTGTTCTCTTTCCTCTTCCCTGCCCTCCAGGAAAAACCAACCCCTAAAGTTACAGACTTTTGTCTTGCCAACAGGCAGCGTTGTCGTTGCTATAAATAGGCACCAGAGAGGAGTGTCTGAGTTCAAGGACAGAGGTGTTTCACTGGCATAAAGGCCCAACCATCCCAGTGGTGGGGAAACAGGTAAACCGTCCCGCTTCTTACGTGACTCTCCTCTGCCTTCGTGCCCGTCCGGAGGAGCACGGGGTGAGTGACAGGAGGAGAAACCAGCAAGCCCCCCCGCCCACCTGACAGGGCGGGGTTGGCTGCTGCGACTCCTGACTGCCGCCACTCACTCCAGCAAGGCCACGGCCACGGCCACGGCCACGTGAGAGTGAGTGGAGGCAGTGCCTTCCCCAGTTTAAGGCCAGGGGCCAGGGACACACGGGCTGCTCTCAGGGCTTCTCCGTGGCTGCTCTGATCCCCGACTGGAGCTCCCCTTGCCTCGGGCTGTGCTGGCCCCACGTCTAGGGAACACTACCCGCCTCTTGGTGCTTGGAGAAGTTTAGTGACCGAGCCCCAGGCGTTCCTCCAGGAGACGGCCTTTCCTAAGGCATTCCCAGCCTAAGGTGGGGCGGAGCGACCACCCTTCCGTCGTGTTGGTCTTTACAACAGTCCTCGCTTGGCCGGGCTGGTGTGGCTCAGTGGTTGAGCATCGACCTATAAACCAGGAGGTCAGGGTTTGACCTATAAACCAGGAGGTCAGGGTTCAATTCCCGCTCAGGGCACACGCCCAGGTTGCTCTCGATCCCCGGGTGGGGGGAGGGGGGCGCGGACGTGCAGGAGGCAGCGGATCAATGATTCCCTCTCATCATTGATGTTTCTATCTCCCTCTTCCTCTCCCTCTCCCTTCCTCTCTGAAATCAGTAAAATATATTTTAAAATAATAATAAATAAGAAGACTCATATGAAAATATGTTTGGATCTCAAACCTGCATTTGAAGATAAGATTTTTCTAAAGTTTTTAAAATGTTACAGTTAAAATACTGCCAATGAGCGTGAAGTTCTTTTGATGTGTCTGGAAATGGATATTGTAGAAATGAACATTTAGAAAATATGTAGTAGATGAGATTAAATGTTCTTTGGGGTGAGGACTAATTCAAAACAGTTCTTTGTAAGGAAAAATGAAAAGCCTCTGAGTTGATTTTCAAGTTCCTTTTATTACTCACGTAACTGCATTTAGTGCACGTCTTTCGGTTACAGGGTCCGGGATAAACACAGGTGAACTGCCCATCTCACGAGCAGAGACACAGTCTCTTTCTAATGAAAAAGTGGGGCCGTGTGGCCACTCCTACTCTGACTAGAAATCAAATGTGAACATCTACTTCCTCTTCAAAAACAAGCGTGCCTACAGTTTCTCTCTAAGGCGAATAGCTGGGCCTGCTTGATGTAATCATTTTATCCAATGTTTTAATTCATTAATACGCTTACATGCCTTTTCCCATGTGAGTTATGGCGCCAGCACATAACAGACCCATTCAGAGATACATGGACTAGAGTGGTGCGCTTATGAAACTCAAAATACTGGACAAAACTGGAATAATCTTAACGAACACGTCGCACGCACGCGGTGATCAGACATGTAGCCTCAAGGCGGAGGAGAGGTGCTGGGTCCGTGTGGCTGTGCCTGGCCCCCTGTACTTTTAGGGAATGCGCTTTATCCCACGGATACGGGCACTCCCCGCCGGTGTCCCCGCGGCAGTCAGAAGGGTCTTCCTCCGTGTGGTCTGCACTCACGGGCGCTCCCTCCAGAGGGCGGCTGCAGCGGGCAGGCATCTGGGGGCTCCCTCGGGGGCACGTGGCCGGCCTCAAACATCGGCTGAGTGTGAGCGACCCGCTTTGCGCCTTCTCAGCCCACTGTGGGAGGGTTGGCAGGGACACTTGCTTTTCAGAGTTACTCCTGCAAAGCATGACTTGAAACGTTGACATGTGGTAAGCGCACGAGACGTGCACTGCCTGCGGGAGTGGAGCGGACACCCTCGCTGCCTGGTGTGTCCTTTCCTGGTGTTGGGGGCAAATCGGGCAGCTTAGTACCTGGGCACTTTGATCCGGTGTCTGCAGGCGGCGGGGAGTTGGGGGCTGCGTTATAATAAAACATTTGTTTAAGGTGTCTGTCCAGCCGATCTGGCTCAGTGGTTGAGCGCCGACCCAGGAACCATGAGGTCACCGGGTTTGATTCCTGGTCAGGGCACATGCCCGGGTTGCGGGCTTGACACCCAGCAGGGGGCGTGCAGGAGGCAGCAGCTTGGTGACGTTTCTCTCTCATCGATGTTTCTATCTCTCTATCCCTCTCCCTTCCTTTCTCTCTAAAAAACCTTAAAAAAAATAATAACATAAAATCTATTTTTAAAAAACACGCCTGCTTCTCTACTGTGGGCAGTGAAAGCGTTAGTGACTTTTATCATGTGTATCAGCGTGGGTCTGGAACTGGAGTGTTGACTCCTAGGAGAAATGGAAGTAACTTCTACAACTGGGAAGAGAAAGCAATACAATATGACCTCATCGCTCAGCACTCGTTCCCGCTGGATCAGCCACATCTCAAAACAGTGCCATCCAGAACGATTCAGCCAGGACAGTGTGTGAAGGGGACACGCATTTTATGTGGGGCATTCGCGAGAATTGGCTGACACGGGCTAATCAATATGTCAGGCATTCTTTACAAAGATGCCATAGAAACTCTTAGGGATCAGTAATGACATAGCTTGAGACAATTAACATGATATCAGTCTAAGATAATTTAACAATATAACCTTAGAAAACTTCCTTCTTTCTCCATAAGTAAAGAAGGCGGGTGCATCACAATAGAGTGTACCGCGATTTCTTCACATTTGTCTTCTACCTCCAGGCGTCACGTGGGCCCTGGAAAAATACTTTACAGTTTTATTCTGTGAGAGACACCATCATAATGACACGTCCAAGAGTGAAAAAGTAAAACAAGCCGGTGCGGCGTGGCTCAGTGGTTGCGTGTCAACCCATGAGCCAGGCCAGGGCACATGCCCGGATTGGGTGCTCGATCCCAGGTAGGGAGTACGCAGGAGGCAGCCAACCTATGAGTCTCTCTCATCACTGATGTTTCTCTCTCTCTCTCCCTCTTCCTTCCTCTCTGAATTCAATGAAAATAAATGTTTAAAAAAGTAAAACAAAGCAAAATAATCGTTTTAAATACCTAAGAAAATTTTCAGTACTTGGAATGTTTTTTGTTATGAATAGTCTCAGTCCTTGCTTCTGTTGGGAAATACTTGACGTGCCCTTCTGGTCGGCGCTTGTGGGCCTGGCAGAGAGGAGCGGGCGTGCTGACAGGCGTGGGTCAGGGAACTGGCCGGGCAGCTGCCTGCCTCCTGGGAACAGCCTCTGACAGCTTTGCAAAGGAACACGGCTTTCTCTAACTAAATGAATGGTCACGACCTTGGCTGCATAGTGCCAGACACCTCCCTCCACCACGTCCTTAAATCCACCAGCAGTTTTCTCATTCACGCCAACCTCACTCCATGTAACACATAGCAACAATCCCTCGGACCTTTGGTGACACAGGCAGTACCACCGACGACCTCATTCTGTGCTGAAGCTCAGCCCATGTTTATATGATGAGCAGCAAAATGCATAATGGACACATCAAAGCTCACTCTACTAATGAGAGAAGCTTCGAGGGTCAGAGCTGGTGAGGATACGAGACTAGACCCCTAACCAACGAGGGCACCTGAGCCCCAAACACGCCCGTCTCAGGCTGCTGGCTTTAAGGAAATTAAAGGCAAACCCTCCCTTACCTAGACCTTTCTGTTCCCCACACATTACACCATTCACCTCAAACGTCCTCTGCAACGTATAACGATCTTACTCTCAGGCAACGTGTAACTATCTCCCTTTCTCTCTGAGAATGCCGATATGGCAGCTCCACAAAATAATCTGAATTTTATTACGTTTTTAAAAATGTTTCTGGGGAATGCTTAAAATAACACCAAGGACTCGTGTTCAATGTAGTCATCACTGCCTTGCTGAACTGATTGATAACTTCCCACCGCCGCAGTCCTCGGTGCTACTGCTCACGGCCGTCGGCGCGCCGTGTCTCCCTCGCTCCTCCCTGGGCCGAGCCGCGCAGAGGAAAACGGTCCTTTCATGGTGCCTGAGTGGGCTCTGGTTGCTAGGCTACCCCCTACCCGTGGGAGAAGTGGGATTAGCGTTATGAGTTAGATACCAGCCAGCATGTCCACACAGAGAATGGATTTTTTTCTTCAAAGAAGTTCTGTGGGTCAGCAGACACAGGCATGATCCGTGCTCATGCGTGTGCGTACATACACACCCCCTCAAGTGACTTCTTAGAACATGCTATGACCAAAGTGAATCTAAGGCTACTGCAGGAGTCAGAGGCCCTGCCAAGGGACATCGCTAAAAGCGACCATTACGGGGGCCCACGACCCACCTTCTGCCTCATGTTGGGCGTCTCCACCCCCTGGGGTGGGGGTTGTAGTTGCCCTCGGCTGCCGAGAGGCAGTACTCGGATCTGGTCTCCAGGGACATCATCTGAGAATCATTCCTGGAAGGCTGCCTGTAAGAGGCGTGCAGCCACTGGGAGTGGGTGGAGAGACTACTGTTGGGGAGGGGTGCCCCGTGATACTCTCTCCTCCCACATGGGCCCATGCTGGCTGTTGGGGCCTGCGGGGCGTGGGGCAGCCCGTCACCCCAACCCCCCATGGGCGCCGGGAGCACCTTCCTGCGAGCGGCCGAGACCACGTTGGCCACGACGGAGTCCCGGATGTCTCTGGGTCGGAAGGCATCCTCCACGAGACCAAGAGGAGACTCGGCTGCTGCTTTCCAGGGCGCAAGTCTCCTGTCCGCTCCCTCGGGCCCCGCGGCGGGCTGGGCGGGGTAGCGGTGAGCAGGCCGGCGCGCCCAGGCAGGTGTCACAGAAGCGGTGGGTGGGACGGGTCTTCCAGGGAGAGACAGCGAGTGTCCACTCTCCTAGAAGCAAGGACAATGTTAGGGCGTCTTATCCACTGTGGTTTGTGCCGACAGACTGTTATTCTGGGTGCTGGTGGGCCTATAAGAGCAGGTCCCTGCGGAGCCTCGGCGGGGCCCAGACGGCAGCCTAGGCGCGTGCAGGGCTCTGGGCCGGACTGGACTCAGGCCTCCTGGTCGCTCTCCATCCCTGAGCCCATAGCTCCGAGGCTCCCAAGTCTCTTGGGTGTGACCCCCTGTCATCCCGGGAGCCCCAGCCTTGTCTGCCCCACACACACTCACATCTGCACGCTCTGCCCACCACACCGCGTCCTGTGCTCCCACACAAAATACATAGGACACATCTACCGCCTGGAAGCAGACCGTGACCCCAGGCCCCTAACTTCCCTCAAGTGACTTGGAATCTGCATCTCGCCATAGCCTTCTGCCTACAGCAGGGACAGGCGTGAGCGCTGAGACATGCTAACGCCACTCGCCAGTGGAGGGCAGGCCTCTCCTCACGGACCTGCCTGTGCTGTGGGGGGGGGGGGGGGGAGGATCGGGGTCTCGTTCCTAAGTGTGGGGATGGCCACTTCTCTGAGAGCAGCGCTCCCCGCTGTCCTGTTTGCGTCTTCCCCCCTGTGTACGGCTGCATTCCTTGTTTCTTGGACAGTTGGTGTCCCCGAAACACTCCCCTTTGGGGGCGATGTTCCCTCTGTCTGACCGCGCACAGGGGGTAGCAAAGCCTCGCACTCCTCACACACTCTGCCTGCCGAGGCGCTGCTGGCCAGGCTGGCGGGAGCAGCGGGCGCCCTGGGCACGGCGGCACCTTCACGGCCCACAGCGTCCCCTCCAGGACAAAAAGCGTTGCCTGGCTGGTGAGTGTGTTCAAACTCCATGAATGGTTTTTGGTTCTGTTTTCAATATATTTTTATTGATTTCAGAGAGGAAGGGAGAGGGAGAAAGAGAGAGAAACATCAGTGATGAGAGAGAATCATTGATCACTTGCCTCCTGCATGCCCCCTACTGGGGATCGATCCTTCAACCTGGGCATGTGCTCTTGACCAGAATCGAACCCGTGACCCTTCAGAACGCAGGTCGAAGCTTTGTCCTCTGAGCCAAACCAGCGAGGGCCAGTGAGCGGTTTTAACAGCTTTTCTTTCTCAGTCAAGTTATTAACTTTAAAGTGAATAGCAAACCTGGATCTGACAGGATATCTCTGATTCCAATGTTTTGTTTCTGCTTTTTCCCGCTGGGCACGCCAAGAACGGAGATGGTCCATTCTGGGCTCACGCAGAAGAATGGGGGGGTCGCAGAATGGGTCTGGCTTCTCTCTTCTCAGTCATTAAAACGTCAGTAATGATGGTTGAATCCTAGCAAAAACTTGCCTCCTTGTCCTAATGTAACCCTGTAATAAGTCTTCTTCCCTCTAAGGTCAGGGTGGGCGGGGCCAAGCTTGGTGTCAGTCATCACCGTGGGTGGGCTGATTTCCACGTCCCATTACCTATGCATTGGCGTCATCACTCACTCAGCACACGTTTTATTGAGCACCTACTATTCCCAGGCATTCAACTGCGCGCCTGGGAGCACAGGGGTGATTCACTGAGGTCCTCGCCCGCAGGCAGTGCACAACACTCTCCCTCGTTAGCTCCGCTGTGGCAGCTCAGCCACAGGTCATCCAGAGGAGGGACTCTCCACCCAGCGGAACAGGATCTGAACAGCGAGATGCATTGGCATTCAGTGTGGCAAGGAGAAATGCAGCTCTCGCCTCTCTCTCATGGTGTGCGGGATGCCTCCCTTCCGTCCTTACAGTGGGCGGAACAGTATTGGTCTACAGGTTCCCGGGCGCCCGGTGATGCCTGCCTTCCCTGGTCTGTCTCCGGATAGGGCACCCCGGGTCCTAACACCTCAGAGACTTGAGGGGTGATAATAAAGGGACCCAAGACCCCACAGAAACGCCGGCGAGGCTCCTGAGGGCACGCCCAGGGGACTGGCATCACTGCTCTAAACTGGAGAGAGAGCGTACTACCAACTCCTTTGGGAGGGTTGAGGACCCCACGAGTGCACACACTACAGAGCATCAGAGCACCGGATGAAGACAAAACCTTGCTTTCTGGTCTTTCTCCCACCTGTTGTTTCAACGTCATCAGAACGGAAACTTAGAAATGAGCACGTTCAACCCATGGTAGAATGACGTCCTGATAACAAGGAGCTCAGAGATTTTTTTTCAGCAAAGGTTGCCTCCCGTGTGTGCCCTGAGCGGCTAGGGAACCCACAGCCTTTTGGGGTACCGACGGCACTCCAGCCCCCTGAGCCGCCTGGCCAGGGCTCCATGCCCCTTTGATACGGCTGTGCTGGCCTCTTCCCTGCTATGATCTCACCAGGCACCCTGTGCCCCAGGACCTTTGCACCTGCTGACACTGCTGCCTCCCGGCATCAGCACCCACAGCTCCGCTGCCTCTCCTTCAGGCCTCACTCACATCATATGGTCACACTTTGGCTAGTCTCTCTGTCTCTCAAAATTCCCTGTCCCTCCTCCCTGCCTGATTTCTCCCCTAGGCACACGCCCACCTAACAGGATAAATGTTTCATTCAGTTAGTTTGCTTTCCTGCTTCTTCCCACTGGAATTTAGCTCCAACTAAGACGTCCTCAGACCTGGGACAGTGCCTGACAAGTAGGTGCTTGGTGTTTGCTGAGGAACGAACGGCCATTTCTCTGTCACCAGAACCGGGAGACGGGGCTGGCTTCGCCACGATGTGCGGTCACGCCGGCAATGCCGCTCTTCCCCCAGCTCAGTGGCATACGGTGCGGCTCTCACGCAAAGACTCTTGCCCACCCTCACCCGCAACATACACGCACCAAACCACGTGTCAGGCAAGTTTGGCGAGACAAGTAGGATGAAGCAATACTTGCAAAGGAATCCATTTTCTAAACAGGTAGGAGGTTTTAACGTGGAGGGAAAAGTTTGCACTTAGGTCTGTGGGACTGTGAGGGGTTTAAACTGCTTTGAGAAAAGTCTGAGACAAATTCTCCATGGAGATTTGGAATTCCTTTATCGAGATCTTTAAATATCGGGCAAATGTTCCCTGGAGGTTATTTAGACACAATCAAGTAGGGAGTCAGGGGTCAGGAGAATTTTTAGATCGTTTTTGTTCTAGTCTCGTAATAAAACAGTCTCTACCTCATATTCCCTGGCTTCTGCCTTCTCCGAGTGAATCTTAAATTCTCCTCCACCATGTGGAGTTTGGGGAAGTTCGGTGGCAGCAGTCTTATCTAAGCCGGGACTGCCCAGCCAGTGTGGCTCAGTGCTTGAGAATCTACCTATGAACCAGGAGGTCACAGTTCAATTCCTGGTCGGGCACATGCCTGGGTTTCGGGCTCAATCCCCGGTAGGGGACGTGTAAGAGGCAGCCAATCAATGATTCTCTCTCATCATTGATGTTTCTCTCTCTCCCTCTCCCTTCCTCTCTGAAATCAATAAAAATATATTTTAAAAAATAAAAATAAGAAAACAAACAGAGGGGACTGTCCATTTCTGCTGGCAGAGAACCATGCATGGAAGCAGGACTTCTGAGTCGTATTATTGAGAACACGGGCAGCCACGTCAGCACACGCTGCTTAAACAGCCCCGAGAACGCAGTCCACACGCTAGGCCTGGGGAGAGGCTGGCTGGTGGCCAGAGCTGCTCGTCCGACTCTGCCACGGACTATGCATCTTAATTCCTGTTAGGTTCACTTTCAGATTACATTTTCAGTTCTAAATCAATTCACTTTTAAAAATATATATTTTTATTGATTTCAGAGAGGAAGGGAGAGAGAGAGAGACTGAGAAACATCAATGATGAGAGAGAATCATGGATCGGCTGCCTCCTGCACGTCCCCTACTGGGGATTGAGCCCGAAACCCAGGCATGTGCCCGACCAGGAATTGAACTGTGACCTCCTGGTTTATAGGTCGACACTCAACCACTGAGCCTTGCCGACCGGGCTAGTTCACTTTTAAAAAGTATTTGAAGGGAGCCCTTTGAGAGACAGGGTCCGGGTGTGAGAGTGGAAGCCGTCCTTGGACACCACGTGACCATGGGCGTCGCCTGACATGGGGGTGCTGCCTGGCCCCTCCGGGCAGCATGGGGCTCACCTGGGGCCTTGCCCTCCGGCTGTGGCGGCAGTAACGCGGGCTCCCCTCCGAGGGGGGAGGACAGACGGGGCTTACACGCCGACCCTCAGGGCCCCAAGACAGGACTGTTCTGTCATTGTGAGGAGTCAGAGGCCTGGGAGGACCTTTTGTTCAGGAGGCAGCGCCTGGCGTGCTGCCCACGGGATAAAAATAGGAGGGGCCTTGCTTTGAAGTGGGGTTGGCACCCGCGGGCGGCCCAGATAGGAGCCGGTGCCATCAGCACCAGCCGGGGCAGGGCTGGCCAGAAACACGCGCTGACCTCACTCGCGCCGGCTCCGGGCGGGCCAGACGCAGGCTTCCTCCTGTCCTTGAACCTGCGGCTCTAACATCATAAAAATAACCCAGTCATTTGAGGTCAGGGAGACAGGTCGAGGGACTGCGCACGCATGCGCCTGGGGTCCTTTCATCTCAGAGGCAAGGGCAACAGTAAAATGCACAGCTTTTTTACCTGCTGGCTCCAGTTCTAAGCACTTCTCCCGGTCAATCCCCTTAACAGCCCTACACTCCCCGCCTCCATGTAAGGAAACTGAGGCATGGCTATTAGTAATTGATGAGGCCACAGCGAGCTGTGTTTGCGCAGGGAAACTGAGGAATCGAAGCCATAGAGGATAGAATTGTATCTAAATAGTGTATTTTAAGGCATCAAATCTGTTAGTGGAGAGAAATCACCCCAGCAGCCATTTTTACGCCCACACCCTCCCTCATCCTCACGAAGGAGGCGCAAGACTCTAAAGACGCAGCTGCGAGTGTCCTGCTCATGGGGCCCCGGTCCAGGTCACCCTGGAACCGCCGGTGAGATAGTCTGTAATTCTGGGGAAAAGACTTCCTTCAGTACATTTCTTGTAAAAGTCTACTCGGTTAGAACGTAAAAATAAAACCTTGTAATCACATTTCTCTCTAAAAGATTTAAACAGTAAAGGTCATTGAGATCCCACCATAGGAAAAAAACAGATGTAAGGAGTTCTAATTTCATCAGTTTCTATAGAGAAAATGTAATTTTCACCATAAGCAAAGGATGTTGATCCCATGAAGTGAATGAACCTTTGACCTTGTGGGGGCTTCTGTAGAGAAAAATGTCAGTGCCTGGCACCTGTAAGCACGTGATAAAGGAGACTATCATAATTAGTATAAAATAATGCTTAGGTACCTCACATGATAAACTAGAGGCCCGGTGCATGGAAATTGTGCATGGGGGGGTGGGGGTGGGAGGGTGTGTGTGTGTGTGTGAGGGTTCCTCAGCCCGGCCTGCACCCCCTCCAATCCGGGACCCCTTGGGGGATGTCTGACTGCTGGTTTAGGTTGAATCCCACAGGGATCGGGCCTAAACCAGCAGTCGGACATCCCTCTTGCAATCCGGGACTGCTGGCTCCTAACCGCTCACCTGCCTGCCTGCCTGATTGCTCCTAACCACTCTGTGTGCCTGCCTGATCACCTCTGACCCCTCTGCCTGCCTGCCTGATCACCCCTTACCGCCTCTGCCTCGGTCCCCGCCACCGTGGCTTTGCCCGGAAGGACGTCTGAAAGATGTCTGGTCTAATTAAAATATTACTCTTTTATTAGTATCCTATCTAATAAAGAGGGAATTTGCTAATTGACCATCACTCCGTCACAGAGATGGCTGCACCCACAGCTGAAGCCAAGTTCCCATAAGGAGCCTTAATGAGCAATCAGCAGGGTCCTGAGGCTACGCCCTCCCCCGCCCCCATGGGGCTTGACAGGGGATCTCAGGCTGTGTCCCCCACCTGGCAGGGCTTGACAGGGGACCTCAGGCTGTGCCCCCCACCTGGCGGGGCTTGACAGGGGACCTCAAGACATGCCCCCTGCCCCGGTCTGGGCTGGGGGACCTCAGGCCACACCCCCTGTCCTGGCGCCGGGCCAGGGGACCTGAGGCTACATCCCCTGCCTGGTGGGGCTTGACAAGGGAGGGACTGGCCAGGTCTGGATCTAGTCCAATGGGGGCAGGGGCTGGCTGGGTCTGGGTCTCATGCGATTTTGAGGTGCATGTGGATGGGCGGGGACTTGACTCTGGGTCCCATGGTGCACCCCAGACTCTGACAGGAGGAAGGTTTTCATATACAGTTTACTAATTTTATTTCATCTCTGACACTTCTATTATAGATAAAGGACAAATAGCAATATTAAATTATTTCCTCTAATTAATCCCCTTTTAATGTGCACAAATTTCGTACACTGGGCCACTAGTAGATTATAAAGCCACTTAAAGTATCTTTCCCAACGTGAATTCGGTGCTAGCTGTGCCTAATATCCTAAATACCTTTCCTGAGGCACACCCAGGCCACCTTCCCCTCCCGCCCGCCCTCACAAAGAAGAGTCACTGTAAACCTGCATCTTCCCCGAGAAGAAGAGAGAGGAGAAGAGAGGCTTTTCATAGATTATGTGCCTACAACTATGGATGCAGAGGGGGTGATGTCATAAATCATAAGTTCCTAACCTGGCGGGTCCTGGTGGGCAGTCACGCCCCAGGCCCACTGCTCCTTAGGGAAAGGTTTTGAGCCAACCCTGCCCATGGCTCCTGTGCATGCAGGCAACACAGCTGTGCATGCAGGGACACACCTGTGCATGCAGGCAACATAGCTGTGCATGCAGGCAACATAGCTGTGCACGCAGGGACACACCTGTGCACGCAGGCAACACACCTGCACATGCAGGGAACACACCTGTGCATGCAGGAAACACACCTGCACATGCAGGGAACACACCTGTGCATGCAGGAAACACAGCTGTGCATGCAGGAAACACAGCTGTGCAGGCAGGGAACACAGCTGTGCACACAGGGAACATGCCTGTGCATGCAGGCAACACAGCTGTGCAGGCAGGAAACACAGATCTGCAGGCAGGGACAGACCTGTGCATGCAGGGAACACACCTGTGTGTGCAGGAAACACACCTGCACATGCAGGGAACACACCTGTGCATGCAGGCAACACAGCTGTGCATGCAGGGGACATGCCTATACACACAGGGGACACACCTGTGCATGCAGGCAACACAGCTGTGCAGGCAGGGGACACATCTGTGCACGCAGGGGAAACACCTGTGAAACCCAGAAGCAATCCCCTCTCTTGTTAACCACCCTGTAACCCATTCTGGCCCTGCCCCCCCACTCCATGTAACCTGCCTGCCCCTCCTTAATTTTGAATGCAGGAAAGAAGCCACAAAACTGTCTTTGTGCAGAGCCTCATGCTCTTGCTCCGCGCATGCTGTCGGTCTGGCTCAGACAGACTCTTGAAGGTTCTCTCCCGGTCGGGCATTTCCTGCGCCGACGTGCTGCAAGGGACCCGTGGGCCTGCAGCAAGCTGTCTCAGAAGAAAGGCTTCGGCTCGGAGGAAACGCATCAGTTAGGGTGTCGGGGACAAGAATTCTTAAGACATGTCTGTGTGCTGCCGGACCTCCTTGACTGGGCTTTGGCACAGGAGCAGTCTCCAAGGCCCCTGGAGTGGTTGTAAGACAGCCTCTGCCGCATCCTGATTACATTAAAAACTGGCAACCAGAGCGAGTTGACGGTGGTGACAGACACCACAACTCTCTCTGCGCAGAACCCCATGTCTGCAACGTGACCCCCTCCTCTCCGCCCTCCACGCCCTCCTCACCATCAAGCCTCGGACACCCCATCTGGTCAGTGCCGCACTGACTCAAGGACACGCCTGGTCTGCTGACGCAGAAGCAGAGTTTCAGTGAAGCGAAAGGCATCTTGGCTTCAGGCGTGTCTCAGCCCCAGGCCATGGATGGGGAGGACCCTACGGACCACACGCTCACGAAACCAGATGGAAGGACGCCCGGCTGACGTCGGGGCTGTGCAACGATCACCCACGCCTCCCCAGCCCACCCGTCAGTAGAGCCCACACCGCTCCTGTAGTCCCGCGAGGAGTGAGTTTTCTCCATGTCCCCACCCCCTGGGGAGTCAGGTCTGAGACCAGCTCACCTGGGACTCTGGGCTCGGTGCCATGTCCTCAACTAATAAACCTCTACTTTATTATTTTAAAAAAAATTTTTTTAAATATCTTTTTATTGATTTCAGAAAGGAGGGGAGAGGGAGAGAGAGAGAGAAACATCAATGATGAGAGAGAGTCATTGATCAGCTGCCTCCTGCACGCCCCACACTGGGGATTGAGCCCACAACCTGGGCATGTACCCTGATGGGGAATTGAACCATGACTTCCTGGTTCATCGGTCAATGCTCACCACGGAGCCACACTGGCCAGGCTAAACCTCTACTTTATTGTCTGCAAACTCCTGTCCATGTTGGTTGGTTGGAGGCGGGCAGGTGAGGACCCCTCTCGTCTAGTAGCACAACGACACAACACCGGATACCATTCTTCCACAAGGATGAGGGAAGTGCAACTTGAGGAAAATGACTTACTCCACCTTTGTAACTGTTTTTTCTGTCCATCACTTTTTTAAAGCTGATTAAATAGATCCCTTGATTCATATCTTGATCCCTAGGGAAAATGTTTAACCTACTGTTCTTGGGAAATTTTTTGAGATTTATTACCAAATCATATTTATGTTTCCTTTGTCAAAAAAACATGGCCCTGGAGTGATGTTTAAAATTAGGAATAAAAAATATAATTTTCCATCTGGGAAATCGCCACCAAATTGTTTTCTTAAGCACAGAGCAGGAAAAGATTTTGTTTAATTGCCTTAGCACATCCCTGGTCCAACTGGTAAATTTTCTATTAATGACATATTTCTCATTTGAGGGAATTTACACAAAAGCTTCATGTATTCACTTCATTTTATTTCTTTTTAAAATAAGCACCTTATTATTTCTTTTTATTTTAATTGATTTCAGAGAGGAAGGGAGAGGGAGAGACAGAAATATCAATGCAGAGAGAATCATTGATCAGCTGCCTCCTGTATGCCCCACACTGGGATCCTGAAACCTGGGCATGTGCCCTGACCAGGAATCAATCTGTGATCTCCTGGTTTATAGGTCGACGCTCAACCACTGAACCGCACCAGCTGGGCTCATTTCATCTTAGAGGCACAGGAACACCGTAAAGTAAGTGGGGTTTGAATGGCCATTTTTCTGGAATAGATAAAAGATCACTGGGGGCAGGGGGCCAAGAGAGGGGGTAATAGATTAAAGCAGAAAACGAGATTAAACCAGCGCTAGTCATAAGGGTGTGTGTGCTTTTCAAGTAAAACCAGGAAACTTAGAAACATTTTTCTATCAGAAGTGTCCCAGGCACATTTCTTCAAAATAGGAAGCATTGACTTCATTTGGAAAACACTTGGGCAGGCGCTGGCCGGGTGGCGCAGTTGGTTGCAGCATCATCCTGATACACCAAGGTTTCAGGTTCGATCCCCAGTCAGGGCACTTACAAGAAGCAACCAATGAATGATGCATAAATACGTGGAACAACAAAATGTTTCTCTCTCTAAAAGCAATTATTTTTTAAAACTGTTTAAGAAAAGAGAGGAGAAAGCACTTGGACACTTATCGGAGGGAACATAGGCAGGTCTAGCCACTGTGCTGCTCACCTGAAACTAATGCAGAGTCGTGCTGAACGGAAACGGTAATAAACACACCCAACTAAACAGCTCGAAACCTGCAGACGGAAGACAGACTGGCATCTGTGGCAGCCTGTGCTCCCTTGGCGGCAGCCTCAGAGCCACCGTGGATGTCTGGGGCATCTGATTCATGACGCTGAGCTACAGCTCGGGCTCTGGGCCCAGGTAGGCCATTGCACTGCTGGGAAATGGAATCAGAAGAAAGAGAATACTACTCCCAGGCACATCTGTACTCCCACCAATGGCTCAAGGGGGCGGTGCGCGGGTATTGGTATGTCTACTGACCAGGCTTGAAATTAGAGACCAAGCATTTCATTGTGCCCTCGGCACTAGCTGTCATCACAGCCGCTCCTATCGGCAGGGCTCTCCCATTGCACCCACAGAGGAGCAGCATGCGATTGCCCGGACAGAGCATCGCATGCTGGTGCTGTCGTACATTTCACTACGCGAGCCACACGATGAATCAAGGACCTCACTCCTTCTTCCCCTGACCACCCCTCACTCCCAAGTTCACCTTCATTTTGATAGGATGTTAGGTGGCTTTGGATTATCCAATCATGAAACAATTTCTTTCACATTCAGGATCGACTCATGCAAATGCAGAGATGACTTAACAGTAGTTTGTGAATTAGCCATAAACACTTCATCGTGTGTGAGATTCTAAGTGGTCTAGCCTACGTCGCCACCTGTGTGACCTAGGTCACCACGCACAGGCTGAGCCTGAGATAAAAGACATGTGGAGAACTAAACCGGCTGGGCCCTCACAAATGCACGCTTCAGAGGAGAAGAGACCCTCAGTAACACATATGTCTGCACTTCTTGAGCAACTACCCTTTAAAAACCACGCTGGGGCGGGGATGGGAAGAAAATGTCTATAGCTTATCCGGATGGCCATTGACCATCTGGAACCTCACACATGGTGACCGAGGCTGGACCATCTGGAACCTCACATGTGGTGACCGAGGCTGGACCACCTGGAACCTCACATGTGGTGACCGAGGTTGGACCACCTGGAATCTCACACGTGGTGACTGAGGTTAGACCACCTGGAATGACACACATGGTGACCCAGGTTAGACCACCTGGAATCTCACACGTGGTGGGTGACCGAGGCTGGACCACCTGGAACCTCACCCGTAGTGACTGAGGTTAGACCACCTGGAACCTCACACGTGGTGACGGAGTCTGGGCCACCTGGAACCTCACATGTGGTCACCAAGGCTGGACCACCTGGAACCTCACATGTGGTCACCGAGGCTGGACCACCTGGAATCTCACACATGGTGACTGAGGTTAGACCACCTGGAATGACACACATGGTGACCCAGGTTAGACCACCTGGAATCTCACACGTGGTGGGTGACCGAGGCTGGACCACCTGGAACCTCACACGTGGTGACCGAGGCTGGACCACCTGGAACCTCACACGTGGTGACTGACCTAGGCTGGACGTTTGGTGTGTGTTTTACCTGGGAGGCATGGTCTCTCAGTTCCTTCATGGAAAGGTTCTGAAGGAGACTCTCCTACAGTTTATTACTGTGGGCAGATGGTCCCGGGTGAAATGCTACTGTGATGATGTAACGAGTTGCTAAATTCAGGTCAGTCTAGGCCAGTACTTTTTTTTTTTTTTTTTTAAATGAACTCAAGCTGAAAAAAAATGAAGCCTGACCATGCGGTGTGACCCAGAACACACTGATAAACAGTTACGCCCCATTCCCAAGGCAGGGCTTGACCTTGGGCATGGCTCACAGTTTGAATATTACAGAAGTTTCAGAGCAAAGCAAAATGACAGCAAAACCAGCTGAACAGTGGCAGCAAAGAACACGATGGCTAAATGGTTCTTATTTGTAAAAGTTTGCTTTCTGTGTGAGTGCACAATACACGTGACATAATTTTATAAACAGAACCTGCGTGGGACAGCAAAGGACGAAGAGCCAGTGATTCAGGAGAAAGGACAGGCAGAAGGTTCCAGAAGTTCTGCTTCACAGCACAGCAGGCCCATTGCCTACCTTGCTCTAGGGTGCCTGATAGTGTCCAGGACCAGACTCCCTCTGAGGCTCTGGATGCTCCCTTCTCAGGAGGATCTGTTTCAAGCGCTGGGGGTGGCATTGCAGTCACACTGTCCCCACATGGGGCCCGGAGCAAGCCCTCTGGGTTGGGCCTCAAACAGAGGAGAAGGCTCCTCACCGCCTAAGCTCTGTTTTCCTCTCTTTAGAAAGTGTACCTAATGTTAAGGTACTTTTCTTTCAAATACCCTGGAATTAAAGTGGTAAGGAATAAACAAAGTTTGCCTTGTCAGGTCTTAAACTGACCTGTGCTTTTAAAAAGTATTGAAGTAAATCAAAGTACAAGATTTAAGAGCCTGAATGTTGTTTAGCAGATGTTTTTGTGGAACATTATAAACTCCTAGGAACGGGGAGCAGAGGCTCCGAGCGGAGCTTCCTGCCTGCAGGTTCCTCTACCACCTGCACAGTGTTGCGGGTGGGGGCTGGGGGGTGCATGGGGGAGGTGGGGGTGGGGGGGGTGGGGGGACACAGGCTGGGAGAACTGATGGGCCTGGCCCCACCTGCTGCGTCCGCCCCCTTACCCACTGGGCAACTTTGGGCAATTTTCTTAACCTCTCTGAGCTCCAGTTTCCTTATCAGCTAAGAAAAAATGAGAATCATTTCCACCAAATAAGGTTGTGGTGAGATTTCACTTCAGCACATGCATTAAACAAAGCCGTTAGCGCACTTCATGTGCCCAGGATACACGGTAAGTCCTTCGCCATCTCTTTCCCACAGGTGTGTGAGGTTAAGTTAAACTGAAATTTACCATCTTGCAATTCCATTCATTAGTTCTAATTCCTTCTTTTTCACCAATAGAGACCTTTATTCTCTCATCCTCAAATATCTAGCTCCCCAATTTCCTTACAGTCGTTTCTCCTCCACTGGGAAGTGTACAGACATGTATCTCATGGTACAGACCTCC
Organism: Ia io; assembly: GCA_025583905.1. NCBI lineage: Eukaryota > Metazoa > Chordata > Mammalia > Chiroptera > Vespertilionidae > Ia > Ia io. The sequence continues at coordinate 107,711,778 of JAJQQW010000006.1, forward strand.
GGACCGGCACCACCCTTTCTGTTTCAGAAATAAACCTGAGTGTGTCAAAGGTCTGAAAACAGCACTGCAGTTACATCGAAGCTGCCCCTCGGTGGGGGTTTCTGCCACGTGGTCCAACACTCTCTGCCTTGTCTGTCCACCCCATCACTCCATCACCTCACTCTCCAGGTTCGACAAAAACTTTGGGCTCCTCCCCTGCGATCCGTAAAGTGCATGAGCTTCTTTCTAGTTTTTCAAATTCTACAATCACATCTGTTTTCATTTTAAAAAGCTAATTAGCCTTCAAAGTGTGTCAAAAGTGTCCGTTAGCCTAGATCACAAGATAAGAATGTCCTGATTCATGCCAGAGAGATTTAAGTTAGTTACTGCTGAGAACATCTGTGACTGGTGATAACAGACTCGATTGCCCTCCCACCATGAGAAGTCATGAATCCCTCCCTTTCCCAGAGATGAGGAACTCAGTCCAGTCCCTCTTCCGGATGATAAAATTCATATCATTCTGCTCCTAGAAATATTTATTCTCTGCCTGGATTAGAAGCACAGCGTGTTCTATGAAATCACATCTGGAGGCCTCTGTATTCTTCTGTTTAAGAAATCAGTGAGCCTGGGAGGCTGAGCCACTGGGCCCTACAGGACACCTACTCCACCAGGCCACTCTACCAACTCCAGGAGACATAGCAGCTCTACCCAATACATAGAAACAAACACAGGGAAGCAGCCAAAATGTGGAGACAAAGAAACATGTCACAAATGAAAGAAATGGAGGAAAGCAAACTACTGGATACAGAGTTCAAAACCACGGTCATAAGGTTACTCAAGGATCTACATGAGACTTTCACGGATCTTAGTGAGAATGTCAAAGACATGAAAAAGGACCAGTCAGAAATGAAGAATACACTAACTGAAATAAAGAATAATTTACAGGGATTCAACAATAGCGTAGAGGAGTTCGAGAATCAAATCAAAGATTTGGAATATGAGGAAGCAAAAAACACCCAATCAGAAGAGCAAAAAGAAAAAGAATCCAAAAATATGAAGATAGTATAAGGGCCTCTGGGACAACTTCAGGCATACCAACATTCACATCATGGGGATGCCAGAAGGAGAAGAGAGAGAGCAAGATATTGAAAACCTATTTGACGAAATAATAACAGAAAACTTTCCCTACCTGGTAAAAGAAATAGATTTACAAGAAAAGGAAGCACAGAGAGTCCCAAACAAGAGGAACCCAAAGAGGCCCACACCAAGACACAGCATAACTAAAATGCCAAGGGTTAAAGACAAAGAGAGAATCTTAAAGCAGCAAGAGAAAAGCAGTTAGTTACCTACAAGGGAGCACCCATATGACTGTCAGCTGATTTCTCAACAGAAACTTTGCCAGCCAGAAGGGAGTGGCAAGAAATATACAAAGTGATGAATAGCAAGGACCTACATCCAAGATTACTCTACCCAGCAAAGCTCTCATTTAGAATTGAAGGGCAGATAAAGAGCTTCACAGATAAGAAAAAGCTAAAGGAGTTCATCACCACCAAACCAGTATGAAATGCTGAAGGGCATTCTCTAAGAAGAGGAAGAAGGAGGAGGAGGAGGGGGAGGAGGAGAAGAAGACGAAATAAAAAACATGAACAATAAAATGGCAATAAATATCTATCAACAATTGAATCTAAAAATCAAAATAAATGAACAATAAATCTAATGAACAAAATAAAATGGTGAATAAAACAGAATCAAAGGCATGGAAGCATGGAACAGACAGGAATATCAGGGGAAAGGGAGGAGGGAAGAGATTAACTGAAGATTTCACCTATGGATATAGACAGTAGGGTGGTGAAGGCCTGAGGCAGTGCGGTAACCGGGTGGAGGGGGGCAACGAGGGAGAAGAGGGGGACAACTGTAATACTCTCAACAATAAAGATTTAAAAAAAGAGAAATCAATGAGAAACAATGTTCCATTCAAATTCTGTGTCAAGGTTTGGGAGGGCTGCCGGGAAGCCCTGCCCGCCGGGACGGCATTTGCTGCCATCTACTGGACACTGGGAGTAAAGCCGCCCATGGCACTTGGGCTGGGTTCCCTCCACTCAGACAGCTAAAAGGGGCGCATTTTCAAGATGAAGGGGTGAACTGGAAAACTACTTCAGGCTGAAATAATGAAGCTGACTGAAGTGGGTTTTTTTGTGTTAGAAAAGTATTTTTCAAAATGTGGGTCACAGCCTACTAGCATCGCAATCACCAGGGGTGTATTCCACCTGGACTTACTGAACCCGAAATTCTAAGCTGGGGCCAGAGGGTCCGGACTTTTCCCGGGGAACAAACATTGGGCAGCTGTGTGGGAATGCTGTGAAGGCGCTAGTGTGTGAAAGCTAAGGTCTGTGCAGCAGGAAATCAGGGTACTTGGTGAATTCAACTGTAAAATTAAATTAAAATCGAAAGTTCTGAGTGACGTATTTTGCTTTGCTATTTATTTCAGCAACGCCACCCAAAATGGGTTGTGGCAGTCTGCTGGCTATTTCATAAGGTAGAATTCAAACTCTGTGTAGCCCCTAATGGGTTTACAGGAAAGATTATGGTTGGCACTTTCTGATAAGTACTAACCAGTAGTTGGACCACAATACATTCTGTGTGATTAGGGGAAAAAACACCCGAATTGTGGAAGGACCAATATGACACTTTAAATTAGCACTTTATTATATACTTCAGCTTATTACTGACTGACTTTTTAGCTTTCTAGGATGGTTTTGTGAACATTTTTTTAAATGTTTTGGGGGGAAAAGAACTAAGGAGTGTGCCATGCAAGACTGGGACCTAGTTGCTTTTTTAATTTTAAAGAAAAAAAAGGTGATTAAATGTCACAAAAGAACAAGTTGAATGAAATCAATTTAATTGTTTTTGAAATAAAAACAATTTTTGAATCGGAGAGATTTTTCAGATTTTCGGCTTGTTTGGCTCTTTTCTCTTTAAGATCAGTCCTGACTTCTGCTTCTGACTCAGAGGATTCTAGACGTTCCAGAAAGCCCACAAAAGTCCCCTGGGGTTTGAAAGGCGGCTGGAATTTAGGCTCCTCCCTGCACCAGAGCTCAGCCTCTGAGGACTGCTTTGCGTGGCTGGCAGGGCGCTGGGGCTTTGCAGGCCCGGGCTTCACTCTTTCTGCTTTTGGAAACCGATCCCACTTCTGGGGCAAGGGGATCGGTTACCCTGCAGAGGCCGGTGCTGACCCTTTGTCCTGGGACAGTGGCGGGAAGAGGGCTGGGAGCAGCTGTCTGCTGCGGCCTCAGAGCCGGGGACCGGCGCCCTGCCATGCCCACTTCCCTGGAGAGGCCCCTGGACGCATCCACGCTCCTGTCCTGAGAACACATCTAACTCCAGCCTTCCTCCGGGAGAGTTCGCTGGGCATTCCCCGGGCACCTCGCTTGTTTGAGTTCACATCGGTGCTTCAAATTGAGCACAGCTGACATTGGGTTTCTCTTTAAAAAATATACCGAACCCAAGTTTTTAAATGCTGGTCTCCTCTTTGTAAACCACTCCAACAATGAAATGCCAAGACAACAGAAGACGACAAAGAGTAAAAACTTGGCCGCAGGCCGAGCAGAGAGCAATAGGGGCACAGGGACCCAGAAAGCGTCAGTGAGGGTGAGGCAGGATAGAGGAGACAGGGCTCCCAAGGCCCACTATAGGCAATTAACACACCACTGCTCCATCAGCACACATTGCTCATTAGCACACACTGCTCCATTAGCGCACACACTGCTCCATTAGCACACACTGCTCCATTAGCGCACACACTGCTCCATTAGCGCACACACTGCTCCATTAGCGCACACACTGCTCCATTAGCGCCCACACTGCTCCATTAGCGCCCACACTGCTCCATTAGCGCACACACTGCTCCATTAGCGCTCACACTGCTCCATTAGCACACACTGCTCCATTAGCGCACACACTGCTCCATTAGCGCACACACTGCTCCATTAGCGCACACACTGCTCCATTAGCGCCCACACTGCTCCATTAGCGCCCACACTGCTCCATTAGCGCCCACACTGCTCCATTAGCGCACACACTGCTCCATTAGCGCACACACTGCTCCATTAGCGCACACACTGCTCCATTAGCACACACTGCTCCATTAGCGCACACACTGCTCCATTAGCGCACACACTGCTCCATTAGCGCACACACTGCTCCATTAGCGCACACACTGCTCCATTAGCGCACACACTGCTCCATTAGCGCACACACTGCTCCATTAGCGCTCACACTGCTCCATTAGCGCTCACACTGCTCCATTAGCGCACACACTGCTCCATTAGCGCACACACTGCTCCATTAGCGCACACACTGCTCCATTAGCGCACACACTGCTCCATTAGCGCTCACACTGCTCCATTAGCGCACACACTGCTCCATTAGCGCACACACTGCTCCATTAGCGCTCACACACTGCTCCATTAGCGCACACACTGCTCCATTAGCGCACACACTGCTCCATTAGCGCACACACTGCTCCATTAGCGCCCACACTGCTCCATTAGCGCACACACTGCTCCATTAGCGCACACACTGCTCCATTAGCACACACTGCTCCATTAGCGCACACACTGCTCCATTAGCGCACACACTGCTCCATTAGCACACACACTGCTCCATTAGCGCACACACTGCTCCATTAGCGCACACACTGCTCCATTAGCGCACACACTGCTCCATTAGCGCACACACTGCTCCATTCACACTGCTCCATTAGCGCACACACTGCTCCATTAGCACACACACTGCTCCATTAGCGCACACACTGCTCCATTAGCGCACACACTGCTCCATTAGCGCACACACTGCTCCATTAGCACACACACTGCTCCATTAGCACACACACTGCTCCATTAGCGCCCACTGCTCCTGCTCCATTAGCATTAGCGCCCACACTGCTCCATTAGCGCCCACACTGCTCCATTAGCGCCACACACTGCTCCATTAGCACACACACTGCTCCATTAGCGCCCACACTGCTCCATTAGCGCCCACACTGCTCCATTAGCGCCCACACTGCTCCATTAGCGCACACACTGCTCCATTAGCGCCCACACTGCTCCATTAGCGCCCACACTGCTCCATTAGCGCCCACACTGCTCCATTAGCGCTCACACTGCTCCATTAGCGCTCACACTGCTCCATTAGCGCACACACTGCTCCATTAGCACACACTGCTCCATTAGCGCACACACTGCTCCATTAGCGCACACACTGCTCCATTAGCGCACACACTGCTCCATTAGCACACACTGCTCCATTAGCACACACACTGCTCCATTAGCACACACACTGCTCCATTAGCGCACACACTGCTCCATTAGCGCACACACTGCTCCATTAGCGCACACACTGCTCCCATTATTAGCGCCCACACTGCTCCATTAGCGCACACACTGCTCCATTAGCGCACACACTGCTCCATTAGCGCACACACTGCTCCATTAGCGCACACACTGCTCCATTAGCACACACACTGCTCCATTAGCGCTCACACTGCTCCATTAGCGCACACACACTGCTCCATTAGCACACACACTGCTCCATTAGCGCCCACACTGCTCCATTGCACACACTGCTCCATTAGCGCACACACTGCTCCATTAGCGCACACACTGCTTAGCACTGCTCCATTAGCACACACTGCTCCATTAGCGCACACACTGCTCCATTAGCGCCCACACTGCTCCATTAGCGCATTAGCACACTGCTCCATTAGCACACACACACTGCTCCATTAGCGCACACACTGCTCCATTAGCACACACTGCTCCATTAGCGCACACACTGCTCCATTAGCGCACACACTGCTCCATTAGCGCCCACGCTGCTCCATTAGCGCCCACGCTGCTCCATTAGCACACACACTGCTCCATTAGCGCTCACACTGCTCCATTAGCGCACACACTGCTCCATTAGCGCACACACACTGCTCCATTAGCGCTCACACTGCTCCATTAGCGCTCACACTGCTCACTGCTCCATTAGCGCACACACTGCTCCATTAGCGCACACACTGCTCCATTAGCGCACACACTGCTCCATTAGCGCTCACACTGCTCCATTAGCGCACACACTGCTCCATTAGCGCTCACACTGCTCCATTAGCACACACACTGTTCCATTAGCGCTCACACTGTTCCATTAGCGCTCACACTGTTCCATTAGCGCCCACACTGCTCCATTAGCACACACACTGCTCCATTAGCACACACACTGCTCCATTAGCGCTCACACTGTTCCATTAGCGCTCACACTGCTCCATTAGCGCAGCTCTCTTCTCCAGTTTAGTTTGTGGGCCCTTCACCTGGACTCCCATCAGCAGAGACCAGAGAACCTGTCTGGCTGTTGTGTATGTGTTGCTCTTGGGAGTGCTGAGCCGCAGCTGTTGTCTATTTCATGCCCTTTACAGCGCCCCCACAGCGGACACGGGAAGGCTTGCTGTGGGCCACGTGCCCCCTGGAACACAACGCACACTGCTTCACTGAGTCCTCAGGACTCCAGAGTGACGCCTGTCCTTGTCCCCCCTTCCCAGCCAGCGACCGAGGCCGGGGGAGGCGGCCTGCCTTCTGCTCAGGCGGTTTGCCTCTCGGCGCTCCACGAGCCTTCCTGCGAGCCGTCACCTCAGCCCACGGGGTTTCCTTTAAGAAATGTTTGCCTTGGGCTTCCCCTAATCAAATCACTTCTGTTCTAACTTAAAAATTGGGGGGAACGTTCCTCGCGTTATCGTTACTGCACGTGAGGGCTTTCTCCCTAGACCGCCTGTTGTGCACTGCGCAGCCCTGTGCGGGCAGCTGAGCGTGTGTGAGGCTCCGCCAGGTGCGTGCAGTGTCCCTCAGCAGTGACCACAGCATGTCAGGCGTCCCCACTGCTGACTGAGCCCTAAGCACCTCCCCACCTTCTTTACGAGTGTCTCTCACCTGGGGCACCCAACTCCAGGGAGTTTAGTCAGTGTCTCCCTTTGATGTAGACGGTCTAAGTGACCGGCGTTTCTCAGACAGGTGCGCTGTGGTCGCTAATGGGCAGGTCCCTCCCCTGTGACGGGCAGGTCCCCTCGCCTGGGACCCCTGATGGGCAGGTCCCCTCCCCTGTGGCCTCTGATGGGCAGGTCCCCTTGCCTGGGACCCCTGATGGGCAGGTCCCCTCCCCTGTGGCCTCTGATGGGCAGGTCCCCTCCCCTGGGACCCCTGATGGGCAGGTCCCCTCCCCTGTGGCCCCTGATGGGCAGGTCCCCTCCCCTGGGACCCCTGGACGGGCAGGTCCCCTCCCCTGGGACCCCTGTTGGGCGGGTCCCCTCCCCTGTGGCCTCTGACGGGCATGTACCCCAAAGGGAGGCTGTCACTGCTCCCATGCACCTTCTCCACCAATCACAAGAGTCACTCACCTGGGGCACCCAACTCCAGGGAGTTTAGTCAGTGTCTCCCAGGAGTGAGTGACCCTGCGAGGGAGCCGGTCGAGAGCACGGGAGCCGCTGCTAAGCACTGTGAGGTCCGGGCAGTCAGGCAGCCTCTCTGCCTGAGAACCCCCTGGGACCTAAACACGGGAGAGGGTGGTATCTGTCCCACAGGACGGCTGATTAAAGGGTCATCCACGCAGGTGGCCCGAGGTGGTGATTGGGGGAGGGGGGGGGAGGCTGGGTGCAGGGGGTCAAAGGTGCCGACTTCGGCCATCACATGAGGAAGTCCTGTGACCGCAGTTAATGATGCTGCGCATCGTGTATTTGTTTTTCTATTTTTTTTCTGCATCGTGTATTTGAGAGTTGCTAAGAGTAGGTGTTCACCATTCTCATCACAAGAAAAACGCTGTAACTATGAGAGGTGAGCGTGGTGCAGTCGTTTCACAATAGATACAGCATCGAATCACTGTGTTGTGCCCTGAACTATGGTCCGTCCGTCCTCCGTCAATAAAAAAGGGAGAATCTCTGGAAGATCCCGGCACAGTGCGGGCCCACAGTCTGTGCTCGGTTAACGCTGCCATCGGCACCACTGAGGTCAAGTCTGTGCTGCAGGCGGCAGAGGCGATGCTGGGGCTCCCGCCCCGTGTCCCCCTGGCTTAGGCCTCAGTGCTGCCGGGGCCTTGGAGAGCGATGCTCACACCAGTGAAGACACCAAAGGCTCCCAGACGCCTCGAGCGCCTCCCGAAGGAAACACCAGAACAAAACCCCATGCTTCTCGCTTTGACTTTCCCCACTTTCCCTCACTTTCCCCACTTTCCCTAGACCCGCTTTCTTTTCAGCTCAGAACCGACTGCGATCCTTTGTGTTTTTTGTTTTTTTTCCCAAGAACAAACCATCAACAGCTCCCAAGAGGCTCCCAGCAGGGCCGGGGGAGCAGGTGTCTCTGTGGTGCGTTCGAAGGTCCTCGTGACCTTGAACCTTGTCCTCACCAGCGGGTGGGGGAGGGGAGGCGGCTGGGCCGTGGGTCCTTGGGATTGTTTTCACTGGGGACCCTGAGTGTGTGCTTCACGTCATAAAGCACATGCGTTAGGTCAACACGCCAAGAACGCGGTCAACATTCAGAACCAAAAAAGTAAAATAAAAAAGTTAAGAAATCCTATGATTCAAAACAAAAAGTCACTTAAACGGTAGGAGCCCGGGAAGCCTTGCTGTCTCTCCTTAACCCTGAGACCCACCTCGCCAGCCGCGAGCCTCGGAGCCAGGAGTCGGAGACATGCCAGACAGGCTTGGTACTAAAATGTTTAATTAAATTTCTCTGCATTCGGCTGCCTCTGAGCAGTAAGTTCTGTGATTTCCAAGTGCCAAATGGGAAGTTAGTGTACAAATGCACAAACAGTGGAGACGTGACTTTTTGAAAATTTAAGAAACTGTCCCTGATGACAGCGAGGAGAGGGGGTTCTGCTATGGGCCCCCCGAAGGCTGGCTCTGTTGTTCCCCAAGCTCCATAGGACAGCCCAGGATTGCATACTTCATTTTCAACAATTCAGTCATAAAGGCGGGACAGAGATGGGCCTCTCCCGGCAACTCTGCCTGGGGTCCGGGCCCCGGGGGAATCTGCTGGCTGGCGCTGGCCCTCGGCCAACTCTGGTGGGAAGTCAGAACTTCCCAGAATGCCGGCTGTTGACTCCGCGGCACTGGAGTGGCTGGGTCTGCGTCCCCAGAGTCCACGATAAGGGGCCAGTCAGGGGACCCGCAGGGTCAGTGTCCCTGGGAATAGAGTGTGGGGTCTCAGAATTCACATGCGTTTCTCATGAACTCTTAACAACTTTCAAAACAACTCAACAGCCCTGACTTCAGGGAACAGGCTCGCAGCCCAGGGCTCCCCTCTGGGAGTGTCGTAAGCATTTAGCTTTTCAGAAAACAACCATTCTTGGTGGTGGTCACCTGTGCCCTGCCCGCCCGGCTCGGGGTCCCAGCCATGCGGGCAGGTGCCTGAGGTTAGGACCCGGCTCGGTCCTCTGCGGGGAAGAGGCCACTCAGGGCCTTGTGTGCTCAGAGGCATCACTGAAAGTTCCAGAGTCGAGGGATCGGGACGCTGGTCACAGCAAAGCGACCTCCAAGAGTTCCCACTGAGAACCCAGCCAGGACATGGTCCCCCTTCAATGTGGACCCCGGTTCTGACATCTCAGACGTGACTTGTGAGCAGCTGGACTCCAGGCTGCGGGAGAAGACACTGCCCGTGAAGCCCACCGCACCAGCAAGTGCCCTGCCCGCAGGCGTGACGGAGCCTGGCTCACGTTCACACCACTTGTCACGCGGGTTGCTTTTCCTACAGGTAAAGTGAGTGGTGTCTTGTGACGGTTAAATGAGAGACGCTACCGAGAACGATCACGCTAGATATATTTTAAAGTACAGACTTTCATGTGCTCTAGGAGAATAGCCCAATGTGTGTTATTAGACATATTCCTAAAAGTGTGCGGATTATATAATCAGTGAACAGTCACACACAGTGCAGACATGGTGCGTTTTTCCCTCTCTCAAAACAAAAACATGCCTGTTATTGAAATCTCAGAAATAAAATTGTAACTGTGCCAAGATCAGAGGGGCAGTCCTCAGCTCCCGTCTCCCCAGCTCTGTGCCAACCTGCCCCCCCATAAGACCGGAACACCCGGGGTTCAAGCATCGCGGCTGGAAGGGAGGTTCAAGGCGGTATGGGAAGCCGTGGAGCGGGGTCCACAGGGGTCCTGCGGGACTCAGCGCTGTGGTCACCTCGCGTTGACACTGCAGGGCCTGTAACTGCGCATGCGGTCCTTGGGGTGGGCACAGGTACCTCACATCACCGACGCCCAGGCAGTCACGGGCGCTGTGGTGCTGACGGCAAAAAGCTGCTTCGCAGGAGCTGCGCCTACACTCAGCTGAAAGGGCCAGGGAAGAGGCCAGGTGCCCAAACTAACAAAAACTGCCTCCTCCCACCCACAACCGACCAGCACAGCCCACACCTGCTGCCACCACCAGCCACCGACACCCAGGGGGCAGAGGGTGCCGGGGAGGGAAGCTGAACCCCTGCATCCTCGGTCTCCCCCGGCCCTGCTGGCGCCTTGGGCACAGCTTCCCGCACCCCCCGCCCCCCGTAGGTGGCCCCGCCGCTTACCCCACAGGCAGGCTCCCAGGGGCCCTGGTCGGGAGGAAAAGCAGAGGGCACCTCTCTGGCTCCAGGGAGCAGGCTCGGCCTCTCACTTGCGCTGCCCACCTGCAGGGTGGGGGGAGGCCTCTTCCCCAGGGGACTGTGCGACCCAGATGGCACGATGCCCAGGGCCAGTGGGAGCCGGGGCCCTGCCCACCTGCCTGGCATGTGCATCAGAAGCTTTTGGGGAACCATGACAGTCCCAGTCATGCTCGTGTGGCATTGGTCATGAACCCCAAAAAGGGCTCTGTTTAGGGCACCACCTGCCCAACAGGAATTGGACCAAGAGCACCTCTCCTGCCTGCAAACCGCAGGGCCCTGGACACCCGGGAGGACTTCCGATACCGGCCACTCTTGAACGAGGCTCTCCAATTGACTGCCTGGTGGCCCACGATCTTCCCGCTGACTCACGCCATTCTTTGCATGCTCTGTGAGGAATGTGAGGGGCTGAGACATCTCCTCGCCGGCTCGGCCTTCAGCAGCCTTTTTTGGTTGTTCCATTAGAAAAGAATGCAAAATGCACAGCATTTAACGGACTTCCTGTGCGGCGAAGAAGAAATGCAGACGATCGTGTTCTATACAGGGCGGATCGCGTCTTCCTTTATCCTGCATTCCTCTTCTCACTGGTTCCCCAAAAAGGCTGAGTCGAGCTGTCCCTGTGTTTGCAGCCTCGAGGTACACTGCCCCACAGGCCTGGGGGCGCTGCCAGAGAAAAGGCAGACGGCCCCTGTTGGCAGCTGACGTAGGTCTCCTCTGGGCGGCGTGTCTCAGAAACACCCACAGCTGTGGTTTTACGGGGAAACGGACACGCTGGCAGAATGGAAATGCAGTGGCTCAGTGGTTGGGCACCCACCTGCGAACCCGGAGGTCACATTCCAGGCCCGGGTTGTGGGATCGATCCTCAGTGGGGGGCGTGCAGGAGGCAGAGCCAAGCCATGATTCTCTCTCATCACTGATGTTTCTCTCTCTCCCTCTCCTTTCCTCTCTGAAATCAATAAAAAATAAATTAAAGGAAATGCAGGTGTTTGGGGAGCATTATCAGAGAAATGTCAGAGAAATAGCACAGGTCAGAGCAGCTCGCAGAGGGAAGATGTTAAAAAACATACATTGAACAGATGAAGAAGAAAGTAACATTTTAATAGGATAGTGGGAGAGAGCAGGCGACAGTGACAGCAGAGAAAAGGCGCGCAGACGTCCTCGCGGATCACAGTGGGGACTCATCCCCGAACCCAGGCATGTCTTCCTGAGCGTCTCTAACACGTCTCCCGTGTGGGGTGATGTTCCCCTGGAGCCGCCAGAAGTGCTTTGTGATCTACCCGAATTCACGCTGAATAGTTTCCAACGTTGCTCAGACTCGGACTTAAAATAGCTATGAGCAAGGTCTTTGGGTTCCTGTCAGCCACGTGGCTAACGCCGCAGCCGGCTGGGTGATGGCAGGGTGTGACCCATCCCTAGCCACCAGGGAACCTTGTCGGAATCCTCCTGGTCCGTCAAAGGTAAATCACAACGTGAAGGTGCGAGGTTTGAACTGCAAGGCGCAGTGGGAGGAGCAGTTGTCAAAAAAGCAGAGGAAACACAGGAAAAAGAAGCCTGTGAGGTCACTGGGAAACCAGCTAATCTCGGGGTGCACTCACCCTCTGGCCTGCACACACCAGTCCTGCTGCTCCACCAGCACCCTCTCTCCAGTCACGTGGTCTCTGGAAGACACCTGTCACGTGGACCTGCATCCGAGGCCCGCCCATCTTCCTACCTTCCTCCACGGCCTGCCTCCACCCCGGAGGAGTGCTTGCTTAGTCTCCTGAGCGATGGGGGAGGTGGGAATCGCTGGCTAAGGGCAATTATCGCTCTCCGCCATCCCTCTCCCCCATCCCGTCTCCATATGCGTCTGACACCTGGCAAGGAAGCGAATACACCTCCAGTGCTCAGCAGTGACAATGCCCTCTCTCACCCCTAACTAACCCTGCACCTGCCAGCAGTCCCAGGCGCCTTCTCCGCAGTTCACCCCGTGGCCGAGGTGGGGACCGGAGCTGACCCCTGCCCTTGGTATGTTTCTTACCCCTAAACACTAGTAACAGAGATAAAACACCACTTCAAAAGGAAACCTCAGCCAGTGTGTGTCATGTGCTCGTGACTGAGCCCTTCGCCCGGGAGCAGGGCTGGGCCCAGATAGGGGATAACGCTGGTCACTGACCACTGCCTGTCTCAGCTAACACTCGGACCCTAAGCATCTGCTTACTTAATATCATGGCACGTGGCTATGTGGGGTGTCCCCAGATTTAAGTGTGCAAAGAAGATCAATTTGGATGCAGTCCATCTGAGTTGGATTTTTGACTCATTGACCATAGCGTGCTCCTTGGACCCACAGTGGGAGGCGGCATCTGAAATTAAGTAAGTGGAGGACTCGCTAAGCATTCTCGGGGACTCAAGTAACACTGCAAACCATCGCTTCAAGCAAAGTGGACACCGGCTTCCGCCACAAGATTACCCTTCCGCGATCGAGGGTTTCCACACCTGCGCTGTGACGCCACTTTTCTTGGCCGAGAACTTGGGCCTCGGTGCCACCAAATACGACGTGGAGGCCGACTCTTGCTTTGGAGAGCCAGGGACGCCCGTGGGCACTGGGGATGCACTGACCGGAGAGGTGGCCTCGGGGAAGAAGGCCGGCTGGGGGCTGTAGGCCGGCAGCGAGTACACGGACGCGGCCTGTGCGTTGGTGGGTGAGCTGGCATTGACTGCCCGGGGCGGGAGCGCCTGCTTGGGGGCGGGCCCGGAGCTGGCCTTGGCGGGGGGCCTCTGGGGGAGGCCTGCCTTTGCGTCTGGAGGTTGGAACGTGAACAAGGACGCACTGAGCTGATAGGGCTGGTGCTTCATGACATCCAGAGCGTTGAGGGGCTTCTTGCCCTTCTTCTTGCTGGCTTTGGAGGCCTGCGGGGCTGAAGGCGGGGACTTGACAGCCGCCAGGGGATAGGAGGGCGAGTGGATGGGGTTGTAGGCCACAGGGGGCGGTGCTCGCACGTTGGAGGAATACTTCCAGCCGGCCGGGAGCGACGGCGTGGGGGACTGGGCGCGAGCGGCATGGGCCTGCACGGTGTCCGAGTCCACCACGTACTTCTCCATCCTCGACTGCCTTTTGGCAAAGAGCTGGGCCCCTTTCCCCTGCATCCCGGGGAGCTCGCTGGGCGGCCCCTCGGCGCCCACGTGCGAGGCGCTCCCTGCGGGTGTGGGGGCCGCTGGCTTGGCTGCGTGGTCCACGCTGGCCACCGCCGCCTGGGGGCCTCTGAAGGGACCGGCCAGGTTGAGGGCACTGGCGGGCCTGGCAGGAGGGTAAGACGGCTGGGCTATTTTGATGGATGATGCAACGGAGCCCTGTAAAGGGGGGGCCCTGGGGAAGGCAGGCGGATGGGCTGGACCCACGCCCGGCGACCAGACTGGAGACACTGGAGACACGGGAGTCGCGGGCTGGGAGGAGGAGGCCTTGACTGTGGGCTTCGGGGCCACGGGAGGGGGCGTCTTCTGCTTGGCAGCGGCGCTGTGCATGAAGTTGCAGGCCTCCGCCCCGAGGCTGAGGTAGTCTTCCTCCGGCCCCGAGTCGGCCCCCGCGCCGCGCTTGCCCTCCGCGTTTTGGAGAAGCGACAGGAGCTCGGGGTTCGGGCTCACTTTGGGCTCCTTGAACGTGAACATGGGCTTGGTGGTGCTCCTGCGCTTGGCCTCCTGCAGGATGCCCGTCCTCTTGGCGGGCACGGCGATGCGCTCGTCGCGGGACGCGATGCGCTCCGGGTGCCAGGGCGCGGGCTGCGGCCACGGCGGGGGCTGCGCGGGGCCGGCCGGGGGGCTAGTGGCCGCGCGGGCCGGGCCCCCCGGGGGCGGTGTGACCGCGGAGTAGGGCGGCGGCGCGGGGCAGTCGGCAGTGAGGCTCGCCACGCTGCGGGGAGGGGAGAAGGCGGCCGCGGGCTGGGCCCCGGACCCCGGGAAGGGCCGGGCCGTCCTGTTCAGGGGCGCCACCCGCGCGGCCTCCGCGGGGCCGGGCACCGCCCCGAAGCCGTTGTGCTGGGGTGCGAGGCCGGGGCCCTGGCTCACCTCGACGTAGCTCCTGCGCACGGAGCTCTGGCCGCTCTCCGTCGCCTCCTCCGTCCGCCGGCGGGAGGTCACCGCGCTCTGGCCGCCGTGCGCCTCTGCCTGCGCCCCCGCGCGCGCCCCGCCCTCCTCCTGCTGGGCCGAGATCTGGTCCATCCGCTCCCTCCTCCTGGCGAACATGAGCGCCCCCTTGCCCGACGTGTCGGGGAGCATCTCCATCTTGTCCCCGGCGCTCAGCTTCTTCTCAATGTCCCCGAGTCCGGAATCCCAGTCGAAGGCCGCGACCTGCGCGCTGTCGTCGGTGTCGGACGGCAGCTCCTCGTCCGCGTCGGACTCGCTGGCGCCCAGCAGCGCGGCCTCCCAGGCGCTGTCCCAGCCCTCGTCCTCGGGGTCCCCCGCGTCCTCCGGCCGCCGCAGCTCCCCGGTCCCGTAGCTGACCAGCGTGAACCTCCGGGCGCGCCGCCGCCGCTTCTTAAACATCAGCACCCCGCGCGAGGGCGGGCTGGGCGCGGCCGTCAGCAGCTGCGCGATGCTGCGGCATCGCGACTTGGCCTCCTTCACCCGCTTCTCGGAGAGGCTCTCGCTCCTCCGCAGCCCTGGGGGGAGAGAGCAGGTTGAGGGGGAGCCTCCGGGCCACGCCCACATGCACCCGGGAAAGGGAGGGAGCCGTGCCTGCCGCTGGGCTCCAAGGGAAGCAACCCAGCCATTCCTCCTCCTCCTCCTCCTCCTCCTTTCTCTCAAAGTCTGCGCTTCTGGGCCCCACCGCGTGGCCCAGGGGTTGAGCGTCTCTATGAACCGGCAGGTCACGGTTCCATTCCCGGGCAGGGCTCATGCCCGGGTTGCGGGCTCGATCCCCAGTAGGGGGCGTGCAGGAGGCAGGGCTGCGGGCTCGATCCCCAGTAGGGGGCGTGCAGGAGGCAGGGCTGCGGGCTCGATCCCCAGTAGGGGGCGGCAGGAGGCAGGGTTGCAGGCTCGATCCCCAGTAGGGGGCGTGCAGGAGGCAGCCGATCCATGATTCTCTCTCATCAGTGATGTTTCTCCCTCTCTCTTCCTCTCTGAAATCAATAACTATATATATATTCTAAAAGTCTGAACTTCTGCAGTGCCACGGGGAACTCCGTGCATGCAAGTCCGTTGCCTATGCTAATACCCGTGTATGTCTGCTGGTCAGAATATAGGTCTCATCATTTGTTTCTGGGTGGCTCCCATGCTGTAGCAGTAAATGGTGTCCAGTGAGTCTCAGATAATAGGATGCAATCAAAACTAGAAAGGAGATCACTTAAGGGCAATATGTTCTGAAAAGCAAGTTGGGGCATATCGTGTACTTCCATATTTAAAAAATAAAATGTCAGTATAAAACTATTGCCAAGCATTTTCTTTTAAATCGGGGGTGGAATAGGGGGGGCAGAAATGTTATTGAGCTTAATTAATGTAATGACTTTAAATATTCAAGTTTTCTTCTGCTTTTCTTTCTTTCTTGCCTCTGACTTCCCTCCAAAGTCTTCCCATTCATGGAGACTGAATTAGCATAAATTCAGAAAACTATGTGAATAATTGAAAGTACTGAATCACGATTCGTAATAATTGAAACATTAGACTGTTGTGAATGTAAGAAGCTTTAGCTACAAAGTTGTCTAGCTAAATTTAAATATGACCTTAGTTGCAAAAATCCATGGTGCTAGGGTACACGAGTAAGTGTAAATCTTGGGGAAATGTAAAAATTATGTGCTTAGTGACCCTTTCACCTGTGGATAAGAGCTGATAAAAAATTAAATCATTTAAAATGATAGTTTGACAGTTTTAAAATAAAAATTTTAATTTAAAATTTTATCATTATTGTCATAAAAAAGAAATTGGTGGCAAATTAATTTATAGCAACAATTAATCATAAGCATGTATTCAATGAAAATGAGCATGATTCACAAAATATGTTTTGAACTCCTCAAATTTCAATGGAAATTTCAGAAAAAAAATTTTAGTATTTTATGATTGAAAATTAGCTCTTTTTGAACTGAAAAAAAATCAGACTTAATGGTTAATTTGAAAAACAAAGAATCAGAGTAAGAAGTTTTATAACAAAGTTACAGGTAGTCGCTGGTAATAATATTTTATTTAGAGGAAATAACAAAGTGTGTGGTCATTCCTAAATGTAATTTTTCTTGACTGTGTTATACCACTTACTATGAAACTGACAGTCACAGTTGCACACTTGTCGCTAACACCCCTGCCAACATGTCAAGTATGTGAGTCCGCCTTCATGCACTTGTTTAAAATCTATAAATGTGACCATGCCTACAGATGCTTCAAGGATATGCAATGATTGACAGCACTTGCCAAGGAAGCTACAAATGGTTTTGCTAAAAATACACTCTGAGAGGAATGACAACAGGTTAGAAGACTTAATCTGCTGCTTTGACTAACCAAGTTCATTTCTGTCATAGATCATTCAGACACCCAGAGCCTTTCCCCTCAGCCCTCACCTCCTCAAATGCTTTCCAAAAATGTGTGGAAAAAAGGAAAGAAAAGAACAAAAGTCATAAAACCCAACGGCCGTGCTCATCCTCACTCTGCTTCCTCTAATCACTGCCCGGGTACGAAACCCGGGGGAGCCTGGCACTTAAACCTGTGTTCTGTGTGGGGGCATTTAAATGCTCCACGTGGCCCCGAGGCTGGCCTGGGCGTGCAGCGGCGGGTGGGACGCTCTGCGGCCGGTGAGGGCTTGCTGGCGGTGGATCGTGTAACTGCCGGCTGCCACATGTCCCTGTCCGTCAGCCCACTTCTGCAAGCATCATCAAGCTGCAGGGCGGTTTGTTTCAGAACCAGGATCTGCTTTTCACATCAGCGGTGCAGCCTGTGCTCCACACGCCTCTGAGCAGCGGACTCCACCGTTCCTGACATTTAAACTCCGAGTCCACATCACGCCAATACTCGCGTGTGCTGTGCGAGCCTGGGATACGGCACATTCCGAGGCAGATCAGAAAAGCAACGCTAACAATGTCCTGGTCTGTCACAGTTCCTGTGCCCCTGGGATAAAATGTGCATGAAAAACACGGAACTCTACTCCAAGGTTCAACTCGCTGCTTCCAATTGAGAAACTGGCACTGTCTACAATTTCATTTGGGGGGTGTTTTTGTGCATTAATAATTTTTAATTGTGTCTCAGTGAAAGACAAGAAAAAGTCTTTAAAAGAAAAAGCCATCCATGCAGGCGAGCAGCAGCAGGATCCCCGGGCCCCAGCCCCGGCCCCCACCAGCCCCCGCAGGACTCACGTGCGTGGCGCGCTCTGTGCTTGTGTGGTCTGCTGTGATCCCTTTCCCCGCGCGGGTCGTCCCCCTGCTCCGTGCCTTCTGAGGAGACGGCAAAGGCCACCAGAGAAGGAGGTGCTTCTGACTGCCCTCCTTCCAGCGGGGAATCCACACGCCCCGCCCCCGCCTGCAGCCGGCACCCTCCCGCCAGCTGCCCGTCAGCGCAGTCCAGGATCACTTCCACCCTGGGCAGCCCCGCGGCCCCGGCTGCCGCCCCCTGGACCACTCGCAGCTCTTGGCCCCTGCAGATCTGGATTATCTTGCTGGACCTCAGAGAGGCCTCCCCTTTCTCACTAGTGGGGGCTGCATTTACGTGGACAGTCCCGCCAGGGTGTAAGTTAGGATCTGGGTCAGGACTCTTAGGTTTTGCAGCTCCCAGGAGAGCCACGGCGGGGGCCCCAGGGCCCGTGCGTATGTCCTGAGACAGGGACAGTTGTAGCTCAACCACAGGGCCTGGCCAGCCCACGTCTGCCTTTCTCTCCAGCAAGACAACCTCCTCTGCGGAGCATCCTCTCGGGGGGCCAGGCGTGTGGGGAGCCTCGGTGTAATGCAAGCCCGTTTCTTCTTTTTTGCTCCCAGAAAAAGCGGGACCGCTTTCCAGGTTCTCAGCGCGGGGGGTGCCACTCTGTTGGGGGGCGAGGCGGCGCTCTGGGTCCTGGCTGTGTGTGGCCGGGCGGATGTGCAGGGTGGTGCTTTCCACGCACCCCTCGGCGGGGAGATGCGCAGGGGTTTGGTTTTCGGTGTCGGAGGCCAAAGTCTCACTTACTCCACCGGAAGGTCTGCACACAGAAAAGCCAAACAGTTCCAGACAGTTAGACCTGGGAGCCCACCCCGGCCGGGAGCTTCCTGACCCCCCTGACGGCTAACGCCCGCAAGGCAGGCTCTCCCAGGCGCCAGCGCAGTGCGTGTGAAAACAGAAGCCGGCAACTTGCGTGTGTGATTATCTAGCGATCTTCCAAATAACGTTTCCTTTACAGCCAAGCAAAAGGGCTCACAGGATATGATAAAACCTAAATCCATCCCAAATTCGGCTTTTTAAAAAAAGGACAGGTGATAGCCACATGGATGCTCTTTAGCTGTAATTATTTGGTTGTTTTCAAAACACGATGTTTGTTACTTTATGAGAAAGCACGCCCATGTCTTGCTGACTAAGGCTGGGTCTCAGCACGCCCAGCCCAGCGGCGGTGGGCGAGGCTACCGCACAGTAAGGCCGGTGCCCTCGCAGAGGCTGTGCTTTCTTGAAGGGAATGAAACGCAAGCTGAGCTCAGAGGGTGTTTGCAACCCATGGCCCCAGCCCACACTTTTGCGTCCAGAGAAAATCCTTTGCGAGCTGCCCTGGGCGACTGAGTCATGGAGTATAAATACCCTAGCCGCTCCCTCCCCTGTGAGCCTGCCTCTCAGAGCCATTTCCTTAGAGGACCTCTGTCCAGTCCCGTGCTCCTGTGTGTGTGTGTGGGGGGGGGGGGGGGGGGGGGGGGGCGGGCAGGTCCCTCACCACAGTCCTTTGATTCTGACCTGGACATTCACAGCTGGTTTTGCAAATTTGGGTTTGCAAGAAGCAATGCCAGTTTAAGGGTTAAACAACTTCTTGCTCAAGCTTTAGAAGAGAATCCTCATTCACAGAACAGCTGGAGGAAATGCCTCATTTCTCACATTTGTAAAGGTTTTCGTGGGTTTTTTAAAAAGAAGCAGCAGTGTCCTCTGCCCCCACTTCCTCCCTCCGAATGCATTCCGACTAGCGAAGGTCATCAGGTGAGGAAGGGATTCCTCCCCGTCTCCCCAAGGGAATCTACCTGAGGATTGACGTGGTCGTACAATTTCAGGTTGTATTATGTTATAATGACTCCTAACTTTGCTTTTGACTGCATTTAGCAACAACAAACCTAAACTAAACAAAAACCATCAAAGGAAACGCAGCTTTCTCTAAGCGTGTAACCTGTGAAGCTTCCTGGTAAATACAGAAAACAAATTGTAATACAGTGTTTCAAAAACACGCTGTCGGCCACTTAGACCTCTCGTGTAGGAAATGATGCTGCACACTATGCCACTGAACGTGAGGGAGCCGGAGGCCAGAGGGTTTAATGGAGGAAGGCTTGGGAGGGGACCGGATTAAATCACTTTGTGTTATGTTAGCCATCGCTCAGGAGGCAGACACGAGAGTCTGACTCCATTCCAGCCTCGGAGACTGTCACGCAGGCAAATGCTCAGATAAATGTTAACACTTACTGGTGGCCAAAGGGAAAGGGACACACGTGACTACAGTCATGAAAGCATGAGAGGTTACGCTTTCTCCCTTAAAACGCTCGTGTCCACCCAGTCTGCAGAGGCACCGAGTCCACAATGTGTGTCCTGGGTGGGAAGCAAAGGTGGACACTCCCAGCTCTCCGCAGGGCATGACTTTATTTTCAAGGAACAAAAGTCTCCGGCAGGACCTCTGACCTCCCTGCGAACTGCCTGGAAGAACTGAGACAGAATCCATACCTGGTCCCAGAACAGGGCTCTCCCTGGAGGTCTACAGAGAACAAGGGCTGGGGTGGGGGGGCCGGAGGAGCCTGGCCATCAGACTCCTCACTTTGAGGCCCAGCAAACATTTGTTTACCAAACATTTGCTCCTTCCTCCCCTTTGAAGTCCCAGACCACTTCCCCATCTCCTTAGCTCTGGTGGCACACACGCCCAGCTTGCCTTGGGCCCCCTCGTCTTAATGAACCCTGTGCATCCAAACATAATTACATTTGGTTATTTGCTCCTGCTAATCTGTCTTATATCAATTTAATTCTTAGACCAGCCAGAGAACCTAGAGTAAAATTTCCTGCTCCCCAACACATAATTATATAATTTAGAAAAACATCTTATTTTAATGAAATTTAAGATAATAGAGCCTTAATGATAAAGAAGTGTTTTAGGACCGCCTGACCCAGCTATCTCTGGGCAATTATCCAGGAAAAGTAAACCAGCTGCCCTTCAGTGATAGAAGACAGTTACGTGAGCGGGAGAAATATTTTAATTCCAGGAAACAGCATTCAGATACCAGAGTGGTGGTGGTGATGGTGATGGTGTTGGTGATGGTGATGGTGTTGGTGATGGTGATAGTGGTGGTAATGGTGATGGTGATGGTGTTGGTGGTGGAGATGGTGATGGTGGTGGTGGTGGTGGTGGTGGTGGTGGTGGTGGTGGTGATGGTGGTGGTGATGGTGATAGTGGTGGTAATGGTGATGGTGATGGTGTTGGTGGTGGAGATGGAGATGGTGATGGTGGTGGTGGTGATGGTGGTAGTGGTGGTGATGGTGGTGGTGGTGGTGGTGATGGTGGTGATGGTGATGGTGGTGGTGGTGATGGTGGTAGTGGTGGTGATGGTGGTGGTGGTGGTGGTGGTGGTGGTGGTGGTGATGGTGATGGTGTTGGTGGTGGTAGTGGTGATGGTGATAGTGATGGTGGTAGTGGTGATGGTGATGGTGGTGATAGTGATGGTGTTGGTGGTGATGGTGATGGTGTTGGTGATGGTGGTGGTAGTGGTGGTGGTGGTGGTGGTGGTGATGGTGGTGGTGGTGGTGGTGCTGTGATGGTGGTGATGGTGGTGGTGATGGTGGTGGTGATGGTGGTAGTGACGGTGATGGTGATGGTGGTGGTGATGGTGGTGATGATGATGGTGACATGATGACTGCCTTTTGGTGAGTATTAATTTGAGATTACATTTTCAATATCACCAATTATTTATTTGGTAAAGTCAAAGTACTTAAGAGAAAATAATAATCATGATCCCATTTACTAAAAGTAGCAGAGAACTAGTCCAACTATCTGTGATAGTAAATATGTGTCTCAGACTCAGCTTTAAACCACCATGGGTTTTTCCCAGTGACGCATCGCAGCCCAGACAGGACCTAGTAGGGAGAGTCCCACCCACACCGTGTTCCGGAGAAGCTGGCCTCATTGCATCAGTGGAGGCACTAAAAAGGGAACAAACCAGAGAAGGCATTCCCCCCTTTTGGACGTGACCAAACCTTCGCAAAGATGGAAGTGTTCAGAGAGCTGGGCTCTATGCAGGGCCCTGGCACGCGGGACTGCACGCTGCAGCCTTCCTGCTAGGTCCTCGCCAAAGCACGTGGCAGTTTATAAATAAGTAGGAGCCTAAGGACTTGCACAATGGGCTTGATGGGCAAACATTTAGGTGGGAGATGCTGAGAATAAAGTGAGATTTCTTTTATTTTCACAAGGTTTGGCCCTGTGAGTCGTGTTTGTATAGAAATGGAATCAGCCCTGGCCTGTGTTACTCAGTGGTTAGAGTATCAGCCCATGCATCAAAGGGTCTCAGGTTTGATTCCTGGGTTGCAAGTTGGATCCCCAGCCCTGGTTGGGGCATGTAGGGGAGGCAACTAATCGATGTACCTCTCTCTTACGGATATTTCTCTTTTTCTCTCTCACTCTCTCCTTCCTTCCTTCCCTTCTACTCTTTCTGTAAAAATCAATGAGACAAATATCCTCAGGTGAGGATTCCCAACAGCAACAACAAACAAACAAAAAACAAAACCAGCCCAGCCAGCGTGGCTCAGTGGTTGAATGTCGACCTAGAAACCAGGAGGTCATGGTTTGAGTCCTGGTCAGGGCACATGCCCAGATTGCGGGCTCGATCCCCAGTGTGGCATGTGCAGAAGGCAGCCAATCAACAATTCTCTCTCATCATTGAAGTTTCTATCTCTCTCCCCCTCTCCCTTCCTCTCTGAAATCAATAAAAATATATTAGAAAGAAAGAATGAAGTCACACTGAATGTGATCAGGGGGTAATGCTGTCTGTCACCTCCTCAGGGAGGCCCTCTGACACGCCCAGGATGGCTCCCTCCAGGAGCCAGGGCTTTCCAGTCTGAGTTGTTACCACGCCACATCAGTCTCCCTGCAGAGCTGTGCGGCCTGGGCTGTGGTTTGCACACATGGAGATGTGGATGCTACTGTGTGTGTGTGTGACTGCCCCCATTGTTTTCTTTTTTAGAAAAAAAAAAAAATTTTGCCCTAGCCAGTTTGGCTCAGTGGATAGAGCGTTGGCCTGCGGACTGAAGGGTCCCGGGTTCGATTCTGGTCAAGGGCACATGCCCGGGTTGTGGGCTTGATCCCCAGTAGGGGGCATGCAGGAAGCAGCCGATCAATGATTCTCTCATCATTGATATTTCTATCTTGCCCTCCCTCTCCCTTCCTCTCTGACATAGAAAATATTTTTAAAAATAAAATAAATATATTTTTATTGGTTTTTAAAGAGATAGGGAGAGAGATAGAAAGAAACATTAAGGAGAGGGAAACATTGATCTGCAGGCCCACACTGGGGAGTGAGCCCACAACCCGGGCATGTGCCCTGACCGGGAATCAAACCTGTGACTTTGGGGTGCATGAGTCGACACTCAACCACCAAGCCTCACTGGCCGGGCACCCCCTTTCTTTTCTTTTGTTTCTATGTTTAAACTTTCCTTCTGCATTTTTAAGCAATTGTGGGGAGGATGAGTATGGGGAGATAAAATTAACAAGAGATTTGCATTGATAGTCCAAAAGCTTCATTCTAGCCGCCCAAATATTGGTTTTACGGAGGCTCTGGCATCAGGAATCTGGCTGCTTAATTTAAGGCTTTTGTTGTTGTTCTCCTCCTGGGCATTTTCTTTCTTGAGAAAGTTAGTGTGTAGTGTAATCGTTTGCTATTTAACTGTTTTTAATCCATCTGTGAGTTATACATCGGTGGTCCTGGCCCACCACAAAATCTGGATCTGGAAGGACTAAATTGTGTTCAACATACTGAACTGCCTAAAGAACTAGTTTTAAATAACTGAGATTTCCAACAAAGTTCCTGAAACGAAGATTTCCAAGTTAATTTTCAATCAACCAGAAAATTCAGTGAGTTAAAACCTCCAGTTTTCAGACACTGTGGCTCTCCTGTCTGACGTTCTGGCCTCTGCAGGGCACCCACGTTTATGTGTCAGGGGGCTGTCCC
This sequence comes from Ia io, assembly GCA_025583905.1. Lineage (NCBI taxonomy): Eukaryota > Metazoa > Chordata > Mammalia > Chiroptera > Vespertilionidae > Ia > Ia io. Next base: position 107,735,728 of record JAJQQW010000006.1, read on the forward strand.
CGTCCCTGCTGGCATCCAGGCAGAGTGCTCCCCGGGCTCCTACCGTTTGACGAGCATGTGCAGCGAGTCCGCCACGCTCTCCATGAGCTGGATGACCTGCGGGTAGGTGAGGCCCGCACACGGGTTGCCGTTGATGGAGACCACTTCGTCCCCCTCACAGAGGCCGGAGTCCGACGCTTTGCTCTGGCTGCGGATCTGAGTGGAGCAAACAGGAGGCGACGGTTAGAATCGTCAATGTGTACACACCGTGCCGCCGCCTCCGAGAGACGTGTCTGGGCCCGGCACGTGGATCTGCAAGCTGGAAAGCCAGCCCCGGCTTCATTCACTGTTAACCTGTGAGACCACCTTCCACATGTTCCACCACACACACAATGTAGCGTGTACTATGTCAGCCCTGGCTATATTTTTATCTATTAACCACCATCTTAAACATGTCACACACACACACACACACACACACACACACACACACACACACACACAATGTAGTGTGTACCATGTCAGTCCTGACTTTATGTTCACCTGTTAACCATATCTTACACGTTCCACACACACACACACACACACACACACACACACACACACACACACACAATGTAGTGTGTACCGTGTCAGCCCTGTCTTTATTCACCTGTTAACCTGTGAGACCACCTTACACATGTTCACTACACACACAATGTCAGTCCTGGCTTTATGTTCACCTGTAAACTACCATCTTATACATGTTATACACATACACACACAACGTAGTGTGTACCATGTCAGTCCTGGGTCCTGGTTTTATGTTCACCTGTTAGCCACCATCTTATACATGGTCCACCACCCCCCCCCCACACACACACACACAATGTAGTATATACCACCACGATGTTCACATTTAATTCATATCATTGTAAATAAACAAAAAGGAGAGAAAATCTATTCTAGAAGAATGAGAGTTAAGAAATAAAAAGTAGTGAGGAATGGGGAGATGTTTTTAAATAGAGCACATGCTAGACAGAATCATGTCACATTGTGAAGTCTGACCCGATCGGAGAGTGACTTCTCCCACTCAAACAAAATTTAAAATCCTGTCGCACTGCAGATAAACGCACCCAAGACAGTCATCGCAGCATAGAGGGTGACGGGATGGCCACGGTATTAAGGACTATGTCAAAGGAAGAACTCATTTTGAAACCAACTATTTAAGAGTTAGTACTAGGCAAACTTTGGCCCCAAAAAATGAAAGAAAAAGGTTGTGTAAAAATCAAGCAGCCGAGCTCTGAGGATGCCTCCCATTCCTGCAAGGAAGGATGAGGAAGAGGACGGATCAGAATGAAACCTAGTTGCACCATCAGGCCCGGGAGGAGAGAGGTGGGACTGATAGCAGAGGCTCCCCGGCCCCCCGTGAGGGGTGCCTGGAAGTGAGACACGTGTCATTGTGCCGACGACAGTGCTGGGCTGGTCACTGTCCCTCTACCCTTCCAGGTCCAGTCCCTCCCCTCCCCAGCGCTGCCTCGTGGAGGGCTTCCCTCATGCCAGCTCCTGGCTGGGTCTGGCCAATGGGAACCCCAGTAAGAGATCAAAGAAGGAGAGGAAAGGGGGGTCAGGCAGGTGTGCTCTCCACTGGCCTGCTGGGCCACAGCTCTCTGACAGCCCAGCTCCTGTGTGTCTGTCCCCACCAGGCCTGAACTCTTGTCCTGGGCCCCCCACACCATCTCCCGTGTGCAGGTCCAAAGGGAACAGTAGCTTCTGCTCTTTTTCTTATATATAACTAGTGGCCCGGTGCACAAAATTTGTGCACATTAAAAGGGGATTAATCAGAGGAAATATTTTAATATTGCTATTTGCCCTTTCTCAATAATAGAAGTGTCAGAGATGAAAGAAAATTAGTAAAATGTGTATGAAAATCTTCCTCCTGTCAGAGTAGAATCCCCACCCACCCATGTATGCCTCAAAATCGCGCGAGACCCATACCTGGCTGCCCCCCGCCACCAATTGGTCCAGACCCGGCTGGTCCCACCCTTGTCAAGCCCCGCTGGGCGGGGGGCACAGCCTCAGGTCCCCCAGCCCAGGCTAGGGTGGGGGGCATGCCTTGAGGTCCCCCATCAAGCTTCGCTGGGTGAGGGATATGGCCTGAGGTCCCCCTTCAAGCCCTGCTGGGCAGGGGGGCGCGCCTTGAGGTCCCACATCCAGTCCTGCCGGGCGGGGAGGGTTGCAACCTCAGGTCCCCCGTCAAGCCCCACCAGGCAGGGGGCATGGCCTGAGGTCCCCTGGCATGGTGCCGGGGCGGGGGGAGCAGCCTGAGGTCTCCCGACCCAGCACTGGTGTGAGGGGGTGCACCTTGAGGTCCCCCATCAAGCCCCGCCTGGTGGGGGGGTGCGGCCTGAGGTCCACCGACCTGGTGCCAGGGTGGGGGGGCGTGCAGCCTGAGGGCCTCTGTCAAGCCCCACAGGGGGGGGGGGGGGCCTGCAGCCTCAGGTCCCTGCTGATTGCTCGTTATGGGAACTTGGCTTCCGCTGTGGGTGCAGCCATCTTGTATTATGGAAACCACCCCCTTCCACTGTGGGCGCCGCCATCTTTGTAGCAGAGTGACAGTCAATTTGCATATTCCCTCTTTATTATATAGGATTTTATTGATTTCAGGGAGGAAGGGAGAAGGATAGAGAGATAGAAACATCAGTGATGAAAGAGAATCATTGATGGGCTGCCTCCTACAGGCCCCACACTGGGGATCGAGCCCGCACCCTGGGCATGTGCCCTGACTGGGAATCAAACTGTGACCTCCTGGTTCACAGGTTGATGCTCAACCACTGAGCCATGCTGTCTGGGCAGCTTCTGCTCTTAAATTCAGGTGAGCCGTTCTCCTTGGTGCACTGACCCTGCTTAGTGCCTGCATCAATTTAGCTTTGCACGTGACGCCTATTAAGTGATGACAATTGCTTAGATTTCACTTGTGATGTGGGTTTACTAGCTCTCAGTGAGCCCTGTGTCATGATCATACATCACTTCAAGAACACGTTATGGAACGATTACAGATATTTTCTACCAAGGGGACCCCTCTCTATTAAAATCAGGATTCGCAGTCCACAGGGGTCCACCCAGGTGAGCACACATCCTGGAGGATGTGTCCACAGCCAGGCTCACTCCTGATTGGCTGTGAAGTAGATGCCAATGCACCTCCAACGGCTGCCCACGAGGTCCTGCCAGTGTCTTAAAAGCCAATGTGTTCACTGACAAAGATTCAAATTTTCTATCTCCAGGGGCATTTACATTTTAAATAATACTCTTGAAAGCAAAAGCATACCTTTAAGTGCCAAAGCAATGACACGAGTGAAATCTGAAGTGATTCGGTTAGTTTTGTTCTGGAAGTTTCCATCCTTGAAAGATTGGAAAATACTTGATACTATGGCCCAATATGTTACCAAGTCAAAGTCAAGTATTATTTTTGTTTGCAGACTGTGATTTGATGGGACATGCCTGTGGGAACATGCTCTAACTCCTTTTCTTTCTTTAAATATATATTTATTGACTTCAGAGAGGAAGGGAGAGGGAGAGAGAGATAGGAACATCAATGATGAGAGAGAATCATTGATCATCTGCCTCCTGTCCGCCCCACACTGGGGATTGAGCCAGCAAACTGGGCATGTGCCCTGACCGGGAATCGAACCGTGACCTCCTGGTTCATAGGTCAATGCTTAACCACTGAGCCACGCTGGCCAGGCTCTAAGTCCTTTTCTTTGGGAGCATCCCTGAGACCTCACTCCCACCTCCTGCGTCACCGGCTGCTCCTCCCCGTACAGCAAGCTCCTCCCTCTCAGCACCTCGCACTGTACTCAGACCACGTGACTCAGAGGTGGTGGAGATGGAAATGTTTACCAAACACTACGTCCTACTGCTGACAGCTTCTGGACCTGGTCGGGAAGGACGCACTGCATTGCGGCCCAGTGAAAGTGGAAAGCTAAGGCTCCGGGGAAATGGAGCATTACTCCATGTCATAGCCTGAATCCGAGAAGCGTGTCAGCTACGCTACTTTAGCTTCATGGATCAATAATTCCCTGGCGAATTGCTTTTGCTCTTATTGGGGCTTCGTGTCCAGGCCTTGCGGACGGAGTAGGAAGCAGGCGGGCGGAGCTCTCCCCGGACCCTGCCCCGCTGGCTTGGGGTGTCCGCCACGCGCACAGTGCCAGCTTCCTGTCAGCGACGCCAGCCTCCTCTCCTGGCTGCGTGTCCTGTGTGAGCCGTGGACAAGTCCTCGGGGAGGTGCCCGCGCAAGTGGGGGAACCAGGACAGCCTCCTCCTTAAGCCACACTCTCCCCCATTACCCAGATGACAAAGCGGAGGGCAGGCGCCCAGCCCTGGGCCCGCAGGAGGGCGCCTCTGACCCCACACAGCGCCGCTCGGACCTGAGAGGGTGAGGGAGGGGATCGCGACCAGAGGCAGCTTCCGCGATGGAGACAAGTCCATGGAAGTGGCGAGCAGACCAGATCTAAGCGCTCCTTCTGGACCCCAGCCCTTTGGCACAACTCTCCTCCACCTGAGACAAGGTTTCACCGGCGCCCCCTGCGCCGGCGGCTCCTCCGCGGAGCCCAGGCAGGTCACGTTCCCCGCTGCCCTGAGAGAGGTCCCCAGGCCACTGGAGGCGATGATGGCAGCAGCCCAGGTTGTAGCAACCAGCACCTAACCCCCTCTGCAGGGCCTGCTCCCAGACTCTGAAGTCCAAGCTCAGGTCCTGGCAGGGAGGTGGGGGGTGAGAGGGGGGCTCCAAGCATGAAGCAAAGGGCAGCGTGACACTTTTAGGGCAACAAGGACCAGAATGAGAGGGAATAAAAGCAGAAACGGCCAGGCACGGGCGGCATGGCTCAGTGGTTGAGCATCGACCTATGAGCCAGGAGGTCAGGGTTTGATTCCCATTCGGGCACATGCCCGGGGTGCGGGCTCCATCCCCAGTGTGATGCTCTCTCTCTCTCCCTCTCCCTTCCTCTCTGAAATCAATAAAACGTTGTTGTAAGACCCAAGAAGCCAAAGCCCCGGGCCTGAGCTCAGCCATGCCGGCAGAGAGTCGGAGGGGGCCTGCGAGGGGAAAGAAGAGGATCCGCGAGCAAGAACTCTAACTGGTGGCTGAGCGCAGCAGCAGGGAGGACAGCGCAGGGTGACGGGGTGCGGATGCTGTTCCAGCTCCTTCCAGGCGCTGGGGGCCGCCGTAGGGAGAAGACAACACGGGTGTCCCAGACGCCCCTCCCGCTGGTCCCTGGCGGATCGGATCAGGTCCCCGCTCAGCGGGTGAGGCTCAGGGACCCGCACCTGGACCGCGTGATGCTGAGAGAGGCGGGGACCCCCGGGCTCGGTGCTGCGGGCATGGAGCTGGGAGGCGCTTTGCTGTGGGCGCCGCGGGCCACCGGCAGCTTCTCAGTCCGGGGCCAGGCCAAGGCGTGACCCCGAGGCCCAGCGCGGCCCGTGGCTCCCTGACCGGCAGCCGTGCCAGCCCGGGTGGCCCGTGGTGGCTGCTGTTGGCAGCCATTCTCGGAGGCCCTGCCCCCTGCCCTCAGCCCGCGGGTCGCACCACGGCCCTGCGTGACAGAACAAGCAGCGGTGTCCGTTCCCTGACGAGCCCTGGACCCGCGCTGGACAGCACTGCGGGCAGACAGGAGGCAGAGAGGAAGGAGGGGTGCAGGCTGTCAGGCCGGGGGGACAGGCACCGTGGGGCTGACGCTGTCCGAGGGTTTGAGGTCACTGTCTCCAAGGAAGAAGGAGGGGCTGAGGGAGGCAGCACTTGAGGGTGATGAGATGGACTAGGAGCCGGGCCTGGGAGCAGGAAGGGCAGTGAGGGGCGGGGAGGGTGGCTGGGGGGGTGACTGTCGTGTGCACGGGTGTCTAGAAGGAGAGCCGACCCGGGGAGGGAGGAGGCTTCCCTCCTCGGAGGCATGGTGGGTGCGGGAGGAACTGGGTGAGGGTCGGGGTGCCAGTCCTCTGTCTGAATAGTGGGAGGAACCCTCGCGGTGTGTTCGGTGGGGGGGGGGGGGGGTGTCACTGCGCAGACGGAGGCAGCCTGGGGCTTTCGGGGGCTCCGTCTGCGCCTCAGCTCTGCTCCCAGCCCTGTCGTGGAGTCTGGCAGAAGCCTGGACACTTCTGCTCCGGTCCCTGTTCACGCCCAGACATGGCCGAGTCCAGGGACCCAGTGGCCATAAAAGCAGAAAGCATTCCTCAGCCGCTTGGACAGGCTCCCAGGCTCCCAGAGCGAACCAGGACTCCGCAGACGCGAGGCCCTCCGCCCAGCCCGGGACGTGCTGCGAGGCGGCCCCGGGCAGGGCTACGCGGTGAAGCCTCTGCGAGCTGCGAGCAGGGAGCGGCCACGTGCTGCAGAGCGCAAGGACTAATATGGAATGGTATTCTCTGCTCCCGCCTCGGGGTGAGCACCAGCTCCTTCCAGGACCGAGGGGCGGCCGGGCCTGCTTTCTGTCGGGTGGGAAGGTGCGGGCTCCGTGCCGAAGGCTCCTGGACCAGGCAGATGTGATGTATCAGCATTTAGACAGAATATGAAACAATGCTTTTAAAGGACTCATTAAAACACGTGTAAGCCTTAGCTGGCTTGGCTCTGTGGCTAGAGCGTCAGCCTGCAGACGGAAGGGTCCCGGGTTCGATTCCCCATCAGGGCACAGGCCCGGGTTGTGGGCTCCATTCCCAGTGGAGGGTGTGCAGGAGGCAGCCGATCAATGATTCTCTCTCATCACTGATGTTTCTATCTCCCTCTCCCTCTTCGTTCCTCTCTGAAATCAATAAAAACATATTTTAAAATAACAACAACAAAAGCAAAAAACATGTGTAAAACCTTTAAGACAAATAAGTGGCCGAGGACTCAGAAAAGAGAGAAGCCTTAGAGCCCGGTGTCTGGTTCCCCAGCCTGTGTGTGTTTATTACCCACACTCACTAGCTGAGGGATTCTGGTGCAGCCCCACCTGGCCAGGGTCTGGCTCCCCACAGAGCCCCAGGCCAGGCCCACAGTATGTGCGTGGTCAACAGGCAGCAAACCTAAAGCTCACACCACCCCCGCACATCACCAAGTATCGGGGCCCTTTCTCAGCCTGCTCAATTGTGTACAATTCTCATCAGCTTTCTCTCTGGTCACAGGAGTTTGAAATGGCGAGAGAAACGCGCTCCCTGCCTAAAGGAAGGTGCTGTAGCTCGTGCATCACCAAAGCCGGAGGCGGGGGGGTGGGGAAGCCACATTTAAAACACCTGAAAATCTTAACTAAATAAAAAGACTCACGACACTGGGGTCTTTTAACGAAAGTGGAAAAACTCTCCTGTGCTCAAAGGGACTCGGTGCCTCCATTGGACTCCAGGAAATGATGGGCTTAACAATAACAACCCCGAGTCACTCAAAACATTTAAACCACCATTAGGTGATCGATTAGATGAGGAAGCACAGGTGATGCCCTGTCCAGAGGCTGCCACGGGAGCCCTGCCGTGTGGGGTCACCTGTGCCCGGCGCCGCCATGTGACGCAGGTGGGACGGGGCTGGAATCCTGGCCTGGGGCCCTAACTCCTTGCTGGTGTTGGTGATTTTACTGGATTGTTCGGCCTCAGACCCTGACCTGGTCTCGTTGTCTAGAGGGTGTTGTGTGTGGATGCCCTGCCCCGTAGCTTGGCCCTCAGACCTGCACCCCATCTGCCTGACCTGGAGGGACGGTTTCCTCCGCAGGTTGCTCCCCCATAAAACTACCGATAAAGAGGACAGACATTGAGTGAGAAACGTTCTCCAAATGACAAGAGCACAGACCTTTATGACAAATGGGTACGTTCTGTTCTTTCCCTCTGGGCTTGAAGTTTATTAGCAAACAGGAGATTTGTCTTAACTGGGCACCAGCTCATGTGTCAGGAATTCCAGTTGTCAGGAGCCATTTTCTCCTCAGGAGAATGGAGGGATCTCTTCGACTCCTAATTCTATGCTTTGTTAAACTGTGTCTCACACACACACACACACATGCACACACACATACATAATTCTATGCTTTGTTAAACTGTGCAACACACACACATGCACATACACACACATACACAATTGTATGCTTTGTTAAGCTGTGCCCACACACACACACACACACACACACACACACCCTATATAATAAAGAGGTAATATGCAAATTGACAGTCAAGCCCTCGCACAAGATGGCCGCACCCATGTCATCACAAGATGGCCACCCCCATGTCATCACAATATGGCTGCCACAAGATGGCTGGCAGGGGAGGGCAGTTGTGGGGGATCAGGCCAGCAGGGGAGGGCAATTAGGGGTGACCAGGCCAGCAGGGGAGGGCAGTTGGGGGCAACTGGGCCTACAGGGGAGGGAGGGCAGTTAAAGGGACCAGGCCTACAGGGGAGGGCAATTAGGGGCAACCAGGTTAGCAGGGGAGAGCAGTTAGAGGCAACTGGGCCAGCAGAGGAGGGCAGTTGGAGGCGACCAGGCTGGCAGGGGAGGGCAATTAGGGGAGACCAGGCCAGCAGGGGAGGGCAGTTGGGGGCAATCAGGCTGGCCGGGGAGCAGTTAGGCGATGATCAGGCTGGCAGGGGAGTGGTTAGGGGAAATCAGGCAGGCAGGCAGGCAAGCGTTTGGGAGCCAGCAGTTCCAGATTGTGAGAGGGATGTCCAACTGCCAGTTTAGGCCCGATCCTAGGCCTAAACTGGCAGTCGGACATCCCCCAAGGGGTTCCAGATTGGAGAGGGTGCAGGCTGGGCTGAGGGACCCCCCCCCCGTGCACAAATTTCATGCACCGGGCCTCTAGTACATACATAATTCCATGCTTTGTTAAACTGGACTCCCCCCCACACACATACATACATAATTCCATGCTTTGTTAAACTGGACCACACACACACACACACACACACACACACACACACACAAATACATAATTCTATGCTCTGTTAAAGTATACCACACACACACACATACATGCATACTTCTATGCTTTGTTAAACTGTGCCACACACACACATGCACACACATACATAAAAACTTCTATGCTTTATTAAACTGGACCACACACATACACATACATACACACACGCATGCATACATAATTCTATGCTTTGTTTAAAGTGTACCACACACATGCATACATACACATGCATACATACACACTTCTCTGTTTGTTAAAATGTACTCACACACGTGTGTGCACACACACATACATACATGCATAAATCTATGCTTTGTTAAATTGGACACCCCCCACACACACACACACACACATACATACACACACATACATAATTCTATGCTTTGTTAAAGTGTACCATACACATACATACATACACATACAGACATATACACTTCTATGCTTTGTTAAACTGTACTGCACATATATGCACACACACACATACAAATACACACATATACACATGGACACACATACACATACATGCATGCACACAAATGCATACACATAAGATACCTATCATGGTGCTTCTCCACTAGAACCATTATACACAAAGTTTGAGGTTTTGATGGAAGAAGTGGGAACAGCACAGCCGTACAAATGCTCTGCAGTTTTAACCTGGGAAAGCTGGCTGCACAGCGTGACGTTAAGAGGGGCCCGGGATAGTCAGTGCCGGCTCTGTCCTCGCAGGATGGGATGGTGCCACCCCCAGCCGGGACATGCTGAGCGATCTGGTGGCAAAAAGAGCAAATCAGCTGCCCAGGCCTGGGAAGTTAATCCAGGACGGGCCTCCAGCCAGGCTGGTTAAACGCTCGCGCCACAGCCTGAGCTGCTGGAATTAACCTCGCTGGGCCGCGGAGTAGGGGTGCGTGCCCCAAAGCGTCAGTTCTCACGTGTTGTGGACCCATTTTCATTATTTAAAATGATTGAGGACTTCAAACACATTTTGTTCTTGTGAGTCCATCTAGTGGCACTTGCCATGTTAGAAATAAAAGGCGAGATATTTAAAATGTTTGTTCAATAATTAATTTTAAAATAAAACAACAGGTATGTTAACATAGACACTTAGTTTTTATGCAAAATAGCCATGTTTTTAAAAACTGAGCTAATTTAGGGGAGGGTGGCATTGTTTTCCATCTGTAAGCTCTTCACATGTGAGCTCAGAGAAGGCAGCTGGGTCTCCCTGTGCCCCGTGTTCTCACTCTGCGTCCCCCTCCCCCGGGGACTGCAGGGTGGGCGAGCCTGCCTCGTGCAAACACAGCCAGAAAGGGAGCAGTGCCGCCTTTTCACGTCATTTTGGACCTTCTTCTTGATGCTACATCGACTCAGCCGGGTTGCTCCCATAGCTGCCGGTGGGATCTGAGCGCAGCATCGCGCTTTTCCCCTGGGTACACTCTGCACCTTGCATGGCTCTTTGCCCCCCGCCAACCCTTCCACATCGCACCCTGCTCATCTGGAGAACGCTGAGTCACCGGGCTGCGCCCATCTGCCAAGTGTCGGCATATTTCACTGCACACTCTGCACAACCACACTCCTAACTCCGTCTGATCTCATCAGCAGCTGTCAAATGCACGGGGACAGAGCTTCGGACTGGAGGGGCACCTTGTATCTGTACCTTTAAGGAGCTTCCCAGGGGACCCAAGGCCTAGTCTTTCACTATTTTCTACAAAATAAGCAAGGAAATATGTTTGGGATAAGAGAGAGAGAGAGAGAAAGAGACAGAGAGAGAGAGAGGGAGAAGTAGGCAGATCTTTACTGAGTGACTTTCTTCCCAGCGATCATATTATCAACCCTATTAAGCTTCAAATAACCGTATTTTTCAAGGAGACGAGCTGCTGAGTTTATGATCATTATTATAGATTTTTTGCATGTTGCTTTAATTTAACTATATAACTTTAATTGTTCTCCAAACAAAGATGCTCCAAAGCCAAGCCTCTCTGGACTAGAGACACAGACATAGTGTAGGCTGCTGACACCGCTGATACAGAAAAACTGGAACCCAGATTTCATCCCTGCGCGGATCATGCAGGCAAATAACCAGCTCCAAAAAGTATATGTGCAGCATGGAGGGACCTGGAGAGTATCATGCTCAGTGAAATAAGCCAAACCGAGTAAGACAAATGTCACATGATCTCACTTATTAGTGGAATCTAATGAGCAGAATGAATTGACCAACAAAATAAGACCCGAAGCAGGGAGGCATGGAACAGACTGACATACCTCGATGTGGGGCTGGAGGACAAGAAGAGATAAACCAAAGACCTTATATACTTACTAGAGGCCCAATGCATGAAATTCGTGCATGGGAGGGGGTGTCCCTCAGCACAGCCTGCACCCTCTCCAATCTGGGACCCCTTGAGGGATATCCGACTGCCCTCTCACAATCCAGGACTGCTGGCTCCCAACCACTTGCCTGCCTGACTGATTGCCCCTAACCGCTTCTGCCTGCCAGCCTGATCACCCCCTAACTATTCCCCTGCCAGCCTGATTGACGCCTAACTGCCCTCCCTTGCTGGCTTGGTTGTCCCTAACTGTCCTCCCTTGCAGATCTGGTTGCCCCCAACTGCCCTCACCTGCCAGCCCAGTTGCCCCAACTGCCCTTCCCTGCAGGCCTGGCCCCCCACAACTGCCCTCCCCTGAAGGTCTGGTCCCCCCCAACTGCCTTCCCCTGCATGCCTGGTCCCCCCAAATGCCCTCCCCTGCAGGCCTGGTCACTCCCAACTGCCCTCCCCTGCAGGCCTGGTCACTCCCAACTGCCCTCCCCTGCAGGCCTGGTTGCCCGTAACTGCCCTCCCCTGCTGGCCTGGTTGCCCCCAACTGCTCTCCCCTGCTGGCCTGGTCGCCCCTAACTGCTCTTCCCTGCAGGCCTGATCCCCCCCAACTGCCCTCCCTTGATGGCCTGGTCCTTCCCAACTGCCCTCCCCTGCTGGCCTGATCGCCCACAACTGCCTTCCCCTGCTGGCCATCTTGTGGCGGCCATCTTGTGTCCACATGGGGGCGGCCATCTTTGACCACAAATGGGCAGCCATCTTGTGCGTTGGAGTGACAGTCAATTTGCATATTACTCTTTTATTAGATAGGATATGCATATCCATGGGCATGGGCAATATGGGGTGGGGGAGTCCTGGGGTGATAGGGGCTGGGAGGAGGGGGGGTAATGGGGGGTGGGAGATATCTGTAGTACTATCCTATATAATAAAGAGATGATATGCAAATTGACCCTCACACCCTCACAAGATGGCTGCCTACGACCAGGCCAGCAGGGGTGTTAGTGAGGGACAACCAAACGACTGAACAAGCAGGCTGCGTGGGATGACCAGGCTGGCAGAGGGGGGCAGGTGGGGACGACCTGGCTGGCAGCGGGCTGTAGTTAGGGGCAACCAGGCTGGCAAGGGGGGCAGTTAGGGATGACCAGGCAGGCAGGCAGGTGAGTGATTAGAAGCCAGCAGTCCAGGATTGTGAGAGGGATTTCCAACTGCCAGTTTAGGCCCAATCCCCAGGATCGGGCCTAAACTGGCAGTCAGACATCCTCCGAGGGGTCCTGGATTAAAGAGGGTGCGGGCTGGGCTGAGACCCCCCCCCCCATGCACGAATTTTGTGCACTGGGCCTCTAGTCAACAATAAAAAATTAAAAATAAATAAATAGATAAATAAAATATAAGCCTCCAGCCATACAGAAAGCTCCAAGTACCATCTGATTTACCTCGACAATAACCTTAATTCTCTAGCTGGTCACAAAATTTAACATGCCGAAGACCAGGGATTTCCATTAATTCTTGGTTTTCGTTTGAAACTAAATATGATGAAATTTTAATTTTCTCTCTATTATTACATAAACCTGAAACCAAGAAATGGAATTACCAAGTGCTTGTTTTATAAGAAAAACGATCTCCACGTTAATTAAATTAGTTGTGCATACTTGAAGGAAATGGACTAGTCCAATGGTAGGTAAGTATATTAAAGTATTTTAATGAGTTACAGTTAGCATAGAAACACAACAACCTACAGAAAGTATGTTTTTAAAGGACAAAGAAACCATATTAGTTTCTTGAGACAAGACTTTCCTAATTTTACAAATAGTTTGTGAGAAAATGTACGCAATATTGAGTTTCGTCCTCTTCCTTTGAAAGAACTTGGCTCCTAGCTAAGGGGAAGCCATGAACAACACAGCAGTGAAGTTTCTCCTGGAGCATCTACTATAAAAATAAAATACTGTAAGCATCATAAAGAAAATAGAAGATGAACAACCAGCATGTTCCTTTGGGAATTATCTAGAATTTTATTATTTTATTTTTTCTGTTTTTAAAAAAATCTTTATTGTTGAAAGTATTACAGATGCTCTCTTTTTTCCCACTGACCCCCTCTACCCCAGGCCCGCCCCCACCCAGGCCTTCAGCACACTATACTCTATGTTCATGGGCTGCATACATATGCACATAAGCATTATTTCATATCCGGCCATTAGTGCTGCTCCCCACTCCGTGTTACTTTCTCCTTTGATCTGACAGTTTTGATGGGATCAGTACCTCGCAGCCCTATTGCTAATCTCTGGGCTCGGTGGACAGGAACGAGTCACCACCGGCCTGATTCCTGAGTGAACAGGTGAGGGGCCAGTTAAGCAAACACAAAGGTGCTGTCTGATTTCAGTATTTGTCCCTCATCTACAGGCAGCATATAAACGCATAGATGCACAGGCATTTCACATAAAAGACTGTACTGCACATGGTTTCAATGTGAAGAGGCACTTTTCCTTTCTCTCTTCCTTTGCTCCTTCCTTCCTTCCTTCCTTCCTTCCTTCCTTCCTTCCTTCCTTCCTTCCTTCCTTTTTTCTTTTCGTAAAATATATTTTTTTTATTGATTTTAGAGAGAAAGGGAGAGGGAGAAAGAGATAGAAACATCAATGAGGAAAGAGAATCATGGATCGGCTGCCTTCTGCACGCCCCCTGTGGAGACTGAGCCTACAACCTGGGCATGTGCCCTGACCAGGAATCGAACCGAGACCTCCTGGTTCATAAGTTGATGCTCAACCACTGAGCCACGCTGGCCAGGCTCCTTTGCTCCTTTAACCTCACACACAGGACCCCAGGGTCAGGCCGCTGCCAATGCCAAGGACACGACAAACATGTAAGGACACCCGCTCTGGGGCACAGAGTCTGGGAGAAGATAATGACAGCTACACAGTGACAGTGACCCCTGACCTCCTGAGATGTGTGTGTGAGGGCAGAGGGAAAGGCAGCGTGGAGTAAGAGTTCGCCCGTGGGTGGCAGAATAAAGCCCCTCTCCACTCTGCTGGACATCTGGCCCCACAGACATGTGCGCAGGGAGCCCCTCAGTTTCAGTGCTTAGAGTTTAGGCTGATGTCTCCGCAGAAGCTGGGAGAGAGCGGGCGGTGTGGACAAGAAGGCAGGACCCGCCCTGCAAATGATACGCTCGAGTTCTAAACAGTGGAATGAGCGTTTTCACTTGTCCAGCCTGCTGGTCTCTGCTTCCTCTCCTGCCCGCCTCCCTCCCGCTTCCTCCCGGACTGCAGCCCTGGTGATGAGGTCCCAGGCTCCAGAACAAGGACCTGGTGTGGAGGCAGCACACACATGTGCAGACAGCATGGCGGCCCCACATCACGGTGCCCTGGTTGGAGCCACATCGTGGGAGCAACGGTGAGTCCGGACTGTTCGAGTGACCCAGACAGGGACCCCGGGCTGCGTTCTGTGTATGTGTCTTCTGCCGCCTCCTATATTATTTTATTTTTTAAATATATTTTTATTGATTTCAGAGAGGAAGGCAGAGGGAGAGATAGAAACATCAATGATGAGAACCATTGATCGGCTCCTACTGGGGATGGAGCCCACAACCCAGGCATGTGCCCTTGACTGGAATCACACCGTGACCTCCTGGTTCATAGGTGGACACTCAGCCACCGAGCCATGGTAACTGGGCTGCTGCCTCCTTTTTACATGGCGGTCGCCAGCAAGTCCCCCTCTTCTCCGACAGCCAAGGGAGAAAGGGTGACTCGGTGTTCATCCGAATCTGGGCTCTCCCCCTGTGCAGGGTCCTGGATGTTCGGAGCAAAGCAAGGTGAGATGAGCATGCCCTTCTCTGGCATCCCTTCTGGACTCGGCGCCAGTCCTCGCGCCTGGTCACCCGTGAAGTCACCAACCTTGCTCCCTGTCATTGCGGGCGGCACACCGCAGCGCCATGCTTGTCCCCACGTGGGCCTCTCCCTGGGCCCCCCTGCCCCAGAGCCCTTGCCCTGCCAGGCCCTTCAGGAAAAACAGCTTCGGGGGCGGGGGCTGGAACACAGTGGTATTTAACATCTGGACACCGAAACCTTTAGAGAACACCAGGTCACATGCAAAAGCGTGAAGATGGCCGTGGAGGGGAATATCTTCTCTGTCCGGAGTCCACCCCACTCCCCAGCCCACATTTCCTTCAGCGCCCAGATCCAACGGGCTCCCCCAAAACCCTTCTCCTCTCCCCCTCCCCACCACATAGAAATCCCCAGTCTATGAACTTGTTGAAAGGGGCTTTGGATTTCTCTCCCTGTACCTCATGGCTTATATTTTACTAGAGGCCCGATGCACGAAATTCGTGCAGTAGGCCTTCCTTCCCCTGGCTGCCGGCACCAGCTTCCCTCTGGCACCTGGGACCCAGGCTTCCCTCGCAGCCCCGGCTTTATCCGGAAGGTCTTTCAGTCTAATTAGCATTTTACTCTTTTATTATTATAGATCATTAGAAAACCTGTTCTCTCTGCTCCTGAGCTGTACCTTCACACAAACAGGAACCTGTTTAACCCCCTTGTTCTCCCAGGGCGTGAAGCAGTAAGGACGGTACCACGCCACCTCCGGCTGCACACGCTGCCTCTAACCCTCAGGCCCAGAGGCCAGGCATCCCCCGCCCCCCCCGACGACTGCATGAGGAACCGCGTCTCTGAGCTGTGGCGTGGCTCCCGAGGTCACGCTCAGGAGGGGACCGCTTTCCATGGAGCCCGGAGCCTGTCGCTCAGCCAGAACCTGCCACAAGCTAGAGGGAAGGAGGGGGTGGGGAGAAAAGGCGAGAAACCTGGGCCTTCCCATTTGTTGGAACGCTGCTTCTCAGGCTGCTAAGCTGCGGCATTGGGAGGATTGAGGAGGTGCTCACAGCCCACCCTCCCTTCACACAGAGCACGGCTCAGACCGGAGAGGTGCGGCCCGGCTCCCACTGCACAGCCGTGCCGCCGGGACTGGGCCCGGGCCCAAGCTCCTTCTCCATAAGATGCACGTTTTGAACCAGACAGCGACGGACAGATGTGTAAGTCTGTTTGTTGAAACTTTCGTTTCCTATGTTAACGTAAAAACATTCAAACCTGTAAAGAATTTTTGTGAGTTTATTTGAGCCAAACTGTCCACAATTGCCGGGAAGCAGAATCTCAACAGATTTGGATAATGCTCTGGAGAATGGCGGTTTTTCACCTATTTTTATACATTGCAATCAAAGAAGGAGACGTAAATGGGTTACATGAAATCCATGGGTGACAGACTAGGGAGGCGGGAGGAAGCAAAAGGGCAGGAGACATCTGGATTTGGATAGGAAGTAAAATGATAGACACGTGCTTCTTTTACACAGGTGGGTGCAGGATACTTAACAGTCAGCAATTAACATCTATAATAATAATCTATAATAATAAAAGCGTAATATGCTAACTAGACCGGGTGACCTTCCGGATGAAGCCACAGCGAGCCAAGGCAGCCGCCACGGTGGCGGGGGCCGAGCCCCTTGCACAAATTTTGTGCATCAGGCCTCTAGTGATAACAATAACAATGAAGGAATTTGTGGTCTCTGTCCTGGTGCCCAGGGCATTTGGTTGTGCCCCAGGGGATCCAGAAAAAGGGAAGCTACCAGTTACCCAGACATTTCATGGGTGTGTTATCTTAGATGCAAAAAGACAGATAGGCTCAGTTAAGGTAAAAGTTGACCTTTGCAGAGGAGATACTGGCCTAGGAGGTAACTGCCCACCATGACTGCTTTTAGTTAAAGTTTAATTTCAGACCATCCTTTGTGGTGACTTTAGGTCTGAGTTTGCCAGACCGCCATGCAGGCCTCCCCCCTGGGCTGTCAGGTTAGCATGTGGCCCCTTTCGTCTACACCTATAGTCCTCTGGCTGCCAAGAAGAAAGAATTACAACTTCTAGAAGTTTTCTTAAATAATTTTCTCATCTCCCAACACAGAGATAATATCTAAAATATATAAGATAACAGAGTTGTCTTTGGTTGTGTCACCAAAAAAGGAAATATTTTATCTTTGAAATGTGCTTCCTGCTCAGTGGTCAGAATGATACAAATAGTGCCTGTTTCATCCGTGAGCACCTGCCACGCTCATACCTTTCATCAGCACGGTGGAGGCAAAGTTTAGAATCTGACCACGCCAGTGAGAGGAGGGCACTGAAATACAGATATATTTAGGGCCAAGTTCAGGGCCGTGTAATGTTCCCCAATTAACTGATATCTACTTTCAGAAAAATGTGTTTAGCAAGCACAGGCAGCTCACCAAGTCCTAGATGACCATGTGCTTTCACAGCTCATGCCGACATCCCCCCCCGCCCCCCCCGCTGGAACCCGGATGCTGCGCCGGAGCCAGGGGCAGGGCAGGGCTTGGAAGCAGGACAGGGCTGCCTCTGAGCACCAGCCCTGCCGTCATCAGCGGGAATTTTCGGAATGACTTCGGATAAATGGCCTGAGCTCGGCCGAACAGCCTGTGGGAGGTATTAGCCATCGAAGGACAGAATGAGTCTCTCCGAAGGAAAGAGAAGTGAGGAAAGGGTAGGGGACCATCAGCGTGCTGCCCGCGGAGCAGGTATCCAGACCAAGGCTCGCCTGCCCAGAGCAGGTGCTCCCCGCTGCGCAGGTGGGTGGGAGACCCGCCCAGTCCCGGTCCCACGCTCTGTCTGACCCACGCACAGACCCAGCCTTCTATGGCCATGGGGACTCGGTGGGGGGGGGGGCACCGGTGCTGGTCAGGGGTGCAGGCTCAGCCTTCCTGGCCATGTGGTCCCATCTCTCTCCAGCAAGAGCTCAGACTTCTAGCCAACCCTCCTGCCCCCTGATTGGGCGGCTGCTTGAACGATGACAACGCGCGTTAACATCTGCATAATTGAGGGTCGGGCCCTGGCGAGACAGAACTGACCAGGGTCGGCCACCTCTGAGAACTGCACCAGGCAGTCAGGGGGCCTTCCCCACCTCAGCACTTCCTTCTCCTTTAAGTTTCAGTCAACACCGGGGGAATTCTCTGCCCACAGACAGACAGTCACAGCCCGGGCCTTGTATTGCAATGATTTTTTTGGTATAAAAGTCTATCTCCCTAGAGCAGGTGTTTTATTTTGTTTAGTCAATCACTGCTTTAAATTTTTTTAAAATTAATTTCAGAGAGGAAGGGAGAGAGAGAGAGATAGAAGCATCGACGATGAGAGAGAATCATTGATCAGCTGCCTCCTGCACGCCCCCCACTGGTGATCAAGCCTGCAACCCGGGCCTGTGCCCTGACCAGGAATCGAACCGTGACCTCCTGGTTCAGGAGCTGATGCCAGGCCGGCCGGGCAATCACTGCCTGTGAGTTTCCATATAGAAACAAGTAAGATGCTCGGTATAGTCAGCTCATGGGGTGACAGACGGGACACACTTGGTTAGGGCAGTACTGACAGCTACAAGGGTTGAGTATCGAAAAATGGAGAGACGAACCACGTTAGGTTTGTCTCCTGGGGAGAGGAGGTCTGAACTGGATTTAGGAAAATGAAACTTCACCAACAAGACCAAAAAGTTCTCAAATCAAAGGGGAAAACCATGCACAGAGGCAAGAACACGTGAAATGACCTGGGGCCCAAAACACCCACGGTCAGGGCTGTGGACGTGGGAAGCAGAGGGAAGCGCCGTGGAGACCGGAGCTAGCCGGGGCCGGGGGCGGCGCCTGCCCGGGGGTCTGACGGTGACTTAATGGGGCTCACTGACTGCAGGACGGGCACGTGCCCATGGGTAGAATAATGCCAACAGAACACAGCTCCCTGCTTCCAGCATTATTCCTGCAAACAGCTCTGGAGAGGGGCACCACGTGTCCCCCTCGGCACAGGGGACAGTGGACATGCAGATGGGGAAGTCATTGAGCCCGTTTCGTTGTCATCAGTTACCAATCGGTAGAGCAAACATTCAAACCAAGGTCTGGCTCCCCGGTCGAAGGCCCCAGTAACACACGGCACTGCCACTCCACGGAACGTGGCTCTGAGCACGTCATTGAATCGTGGGGCTGCGGTTCTCTCATCTGTCAAACAGGAATAACAGACAAGTCCCCTGGGTTCCTGAGAGGAGTGACACAGAGGGCAGAGATGGCCGTCCGGGCGGGAGGTACCCAGCCGGCAGGAAACAGTGGCTGCTGTCAGCACTGCACGCACCGGGTGCGGGGCTCCAGGCAGGCCTGCAAGTCAGGCTCCATCGTGCCCTCCCAAGACCTGCTGGCACCTGGCCTGGGCTCTTTGGAAGAAATGACTCTGGTTCATGACAAAGGCATGTGTTTGCAGACCTCACGGAGGAGAGCGACAGCCTGGGGTCTCCTGCAGCCACGACTCCGACAGCCACAGCAGTCAGCCCACGGGCCACGCTGCCCAGCGTCAGCACCGAGACACCGTGGAAGGAGAACCTCGCCCCCCCCCCCCCGCCCTCAAGGAGTGGGAAGGAACAGACTAAGTCTACACTTGCTTGTGTGCACATTTATGAGTTAGTGACCAAGGGAATCAGTAAACGTGACCAGCCAGGGACCTATCATTACTTGGTTACAACCCAAGCCGGTTTCATCAGAGGGTCTAGGTTGAGCACAACTCCCATCAGATAATCTCATTGTTCCAGGGATAGGCATCAGGCTGAGAAAACTGAAGACAGAACTAAATAACCAGAAACCAGACACAAAGCGCATGTTGCTCCACAGCCCCTGGCATGGCCCACGCTAGATGTCCAACTTGTTCGTGTGAATGACATGCCATTTCTGGCCACGCTTCTGGTCACGTGATCCACGTTTGCCACGGAATTAGCTTTGCCTTTTACAAAACACTCTGCTTTGTCCCTACACGATGAGATGCTGGGTGCAGAGTCTTTCCAATCATTTTAAAGAAAACCTCAGCAACTGCCCTGGCCGGTGTTGCTCAGTGGATAGAGCATCGGCCTGTGGACTGAAGGGTCCCAGGTTCGATTCCGGTCAAGGGCATGTACCTCAGTTGCAGGTTCCTCCCCGGCCCGGGCCCTGGTTGGGGCAAGTGCAGGAGGCAACCAATGGATGTGTTTCTCTCACATCGATGTTTCTCTCTGTCTTTCCCTCTCTTCCACTCTCCCTAAAAATCCATGGGAAAATACCCTCGGGTGAGGATTAACAAAAAAGAAAAGAAAACCTCAGCAACCAATCAGCACTCGAACTCTTGTAAACCCCCCTCTCACCCGCCCTACACATGCGTGCTCACTGTCCATCCATCCGACCCTCTGCCACTCCATCCCTCACTCCGCAAATTCCACGCAGGTCGGGGGCTCCTCTTTCACACTGGGGCTGCCCTACCTACACCTGACTCTCCGGGCTCCCAGCTCCCCTGGCCTCTCGTCCTCGGAAACCTCCCCCCTCAGGATGCTCACGTGGGCGCCACGCCTGGGGCGCCCGACAGGTGCAGCCGATGAGCACCAAGCGCGTTTATAGCCTGTGGTCCCCCAGCTGTCGCTGAGGTCAGGGTTTTCTGTGAAATTGTGTATTTCTGGCACCTGCCTCATGCTCTGAGCAGTTCACACATTGCCAGCAGGGCCGGGGATCCTGGGGGCCACACTTAGAGAAGGAAGCAGATTCCCGTAGGAGTAAAGCTACTGGTCAGCGGTGGCCTGGGTGGGGCAGGCACCGGGCAGCAGCCTCCAGGAGAACTGGACCCACTTCAAGAGAAAAGGGAGCATTCAGTAGCTCAGGGCGCTGCAGGGACCGGCAGTCAGCGGGCAGGCTCTGCCCAGGCCTCCGACTGCACTCGCCCCTGCGCCCATCATAAGCCCAGGGATGCACTGTGGATGGCCTGCATTTCAACCCATCGGAATGTAAGCCAGCAGTCATTTGAGATGCCTTTACCATTTGGAAAATTCAGAAAAATAGCCCAAATGTAAATATCTATGTACAGATATAATTGACTACTGTGTTCGGGGGAAATGGGAGTGGGGCGGAGAAAGGACCCTGAAAGCAGTAAAACAGGTTCTCAAGCACCTGGGAGCCCTTTGCCAGGCCCAGGCCAGAGCTCTGGGGGAGGCCCCAGGCCAGGCAGTGGGGAGCAGTGGAGGCAGGAGGGGGGCTGAGGCCCACCCCCAGTGCTTGGCCTGCGGGGGGGACCTGGGTGGGGCGGGGGGACCTGGGTGGGGCCGGGGGACCAGGGGCAAGGCAGTGGGTTTGGACGACATCTGAAGTCCATGCCACTGGTAAAGCTGCCGACAATCTGATCCCAGGGAATGCGTTTTCCTTCAGAATTTCAAATCAAATGAAATGAGGCGCCTCATAAAAGGAGGCAAATGTGTCTAAAGCAGTGGCTCCCAACGTGGCCCCCCCCACAGGGGGGCAATTTGGTTTTTAAGGGGCAATTCGAGGAGTTATTAACAGTGATTTTTTTTTGCATTTTTTATGGTTCTGGGGCCTCATATGCAGTATATAAATATATATTGTGACATATTTATGCATTCAGTTCTCTATTACATGTTTTGAAACTTTATTTGCTATTTTTTCATATCACTTCATATTTTTTTAACAATTTCTTAGTGATTTCTTCCTCAGCACTTCAGCTGTCCTTTGTTCTTTTGTTTTTTTCTCTCATGGCGGCCACGTTCTCTGGATGTTAGCGAAGCTTAGGGGGCATGGCCGTGAAAAGGCTGGGAACTGCTGGGCTAAAGGAAAAGGTTTCTGGGCAAATTCCAATCCAATAGAGGAGGTTTCTCTACAAGGGCCATCCCACTCACTCCGCTGTGTTTCCTCTTTCATTGCCACCGGGTGAGGGGACTCTTCCTTTAAAAAAGAACACACACACACACACATAGACACACACGCACTACACACACACAACATATACTATACACACCACACACTATACACACACAACATACACTATACACACCACACCACACACACACATAGACACACATTCACACACTCATAGACACACACCACACACACCACACACACAGTCACACACTCACACACACATAGACACACACCACACACACTACACACACAACACACACTATACACACCAAACACGTGCACACACATTACACACACACCACGCACACATGCACGCACATACACTATACACACTACACATGCACACTATACACACACAGACACACACTACACACACAGAGACACACACAGAGGCACACTCTAGGTGCACACACACGCCTTCAGTCCCCTCCTCTGTAATTAACTCTGCAGACCGGTGGCCGATGAATAAATGTCTGTGTCAGGTCTCTCTCCTGCTCTAGGACCAACGCCGGCTCCCCGCTAACCTCAGATGGCTGCTGGGTTCCGCAGCTCCTTAGAAGACGAAGCTGGCTCTGTCCCCCTCCCCCGGGTCCCGAGTGGAGGGAGCTGCCCGCGGCAGAGCCAGAGCCGTCCAGCCAACCTGAGCAGAGGGGCCTAGGAAGCGCCCAGAGCAGCAGGGCCAGGCGTGGAGGCCCGGGAGCCTGTCCGAGGGCCTTGCGCTCAGGCCTGATGACGAAGCAAAGGGTGAGAAGGCCTGAGCCCCCCAAAGAGGGAAGGGAAGCCCTCCAGCGACAGGGAGTTTCGGAGGCCGTGTGGGTCGCTCTGATCCCCGATGGGAGGGGTGCCTCCCAGACTGGCCACCTCGCTGCCGGCCTGGCTTGGCCCTGCCTTCACCCCACATCCCATCACAGCCTGTCCCTCGGCCTCACGACGGTGTCCTGAGTTGGGTCCCTGGGCCACTGCCTCACTCAGCCCTCCTCACCAGTTCCAACAGCTTCGCCTGAGCACCTCCCTCCCAGCATCCCTCCCATCCTTCCCCCTCCCCTCAGCCTTCTCTCCCTCCCCTCCAGCTTTCCCCCATCCTTCCCCCTCCCCCTAGCACCCCTCCCATCCTTTCCCCTCCCCCAGCCTCCCCCCTCCCCCCAGCCTCCCCATCCTTCCCCCCAGCCTCCTCCCCAGCCTCCCCTCCCCCTATCCTTCCCTTCCTCCTCCCCAGCCTCCCCTCCCCCTATCCTTCCCTTCCTCCTCCCCAGCCTCCCCCCAGCCTCTCCCATCCCCCCAGCCTCCCCACCCAGAGGTGACCCACGTTCCCTCCCCAGAGCCCGGGAGGGAGGGGCTTGCTACACACTGAGCTAACCCTGAATGTCCCCCGCCTCCCTCGCCCACTGCCCTCCAGGGGGTGCAGCCGCCAGCATTCATGCTGGGCACTCTGGGGTGAACCCCCAGATGCCTCTCTGGTGAGCATCATCAGTGCTACCCTCTCCTTTGCTGTTCTACCTCCTTCACCTACTCAGCAGGCCCTCCCCTACCTCCGGGCCACTGCACAGCTCTTTCTGCCTAGAATGTCCCCCTTCACTCTCCGGGTGGCTCATGCCTTCTCATCCTTTGGTTCACCATCAGGCAGAGAGTCAGGCTTCCTGCAAAGGCCAGTGGTCAGGAGCCAACAGGCAGTCTGCACCGCATCTCCTGTCATTTCCATCCCTCTGCCTCTCCCGCTCCCTCCCTCAGCTCATCATTTCAGGCCTCAGGGTCTCCAGACTTTGACAGCAGGTCCAACCTGGATGGAAGCATCTCTAGAAACACTCGACTGCTGGGCAGCAGGCCTCGCAGTTCCTCTCTTCAATGAACAAACAGGAATGAGATGGTCACACAAGCTCGGGGTCACTGAACTGGGCCAGAAGCAGACTTTGGCGATGCACCCGCAGCCCTCGGCCCCGGGATGGGCCTACGTGGTTTTGTGTTTGCACACTCATGAGCTGGGCCGGGCTGGGCCAGGCCGGTGGGCTGGGGCTCCTCCCAGGAGACTGGGAGTAGGTGTGGGAGCCTCGGGCCCGGTCCTGACCGCCCTGTGGGACCCTGCGCCCAGAGCTGGGAGGAGACAGCCGCTCGGGGGAAAGGACAGTTCTGCTTGATCTGGAAGAATGAAAGCCCCCTCTTCAAGCGTTTGTTCAGCACGTGTGTGCGCGGGGCGCTGGGGACACGGGGCGAGCGGGGCACACGTGGTCCTGGGATGGGCGATCCTGGCTTTCAGGTGGAGTCCAGTCTTCTGGAAGGCACCAGGCCCACGCAGCCCGGGCCAGCCCCTGCCTTTCCAGCCAGTGCCCGTGTGCAGACACCCACGCTGCCCATCCCGGGTCCCAGAGCCGCAGGTGCATCGCCAGAGCGGGTTCTGGCCCAGTTCAAAGACCCGAGTTTGTGTGACCACCTTATCCTTTTTTTTAATCAAGGAGCGGAATCACAGGGCATCCACACCAGAGCCTTCTAGAGAAACGTTCACCGAGGTCACACCTGCTGTCCGAGTCTGGAGACCGTCGGCCCCAACGCCCAGCTCTGGGCTCTGCAGCCGTGGCCTCCGGGGAGCCGCCTCGTGCCGCTGGGAGTCTGGTTCTCACACCTGCGCTGAGGGGCGGGCGGGAGCCTGAGTCTGGAAGCCTCATTGGGTGGCGCAGTGATCAGTTTACACACCAAACCCCGTTCTCACTGGCTTTCACCCACTGTCCTTGGCGCTCCTCTGAAGGAGACCCTGACGCACGCTCCAACCTCAGTTAAAAAGAAACCAGAAGCCAGAGCCCGCCTCCTGGTTCCAAGCAAGTGCTATTTTTAGAAGGAGGTGTCACCAACCTGCCGGAACCTCTGCTTTTAGGGAAGTGCCTGCCACCCCTGGCCCTCGCCTCCGACCCTCCTCCCGTCCCCGGGCAAGGACGCCTCAGCTGCCTAAAGGCTTCCATAACAACATGAAAGCGTGCCGCAGCAAAACCAGAAACCAGGACCAAACAGCAGATAAGACAGCGAGACACGCAGGTGCACGTGCACGTGCCCGCGGATCAACACGGCGGGTGCCGGCGGCTAACATAGCGGGTGCACAGTTTGCGCTACCTGCTCACATGGCCTGGGTCACCACAGCGTTCTGTCCGTGCAGCGGAGTCTGAAACTTGAGGCCTGGGTCTAGTAGCAGACCCTTCTGTTGTGTCTGAGCTTGAACTCAGATTCTCCCGCTGAGCAGCTGGTGTGGCTTTGGGAAAACGATCATTCTAGCTACTATTTATTGAGAAATAAGTAAAATGTATTTATTACATGTCAGGCACTGAGCTAATTACTTCGCATGCCACATAACTTTCCTCAGTCATTTTCCTGTTCTGTAGAGTTATGACGCTAATATGCCCTTTCTATGTTGTGAAGAAGACAGAAAAAGCATCTGCTAGTGTATTTAAGCAGCGACCTAATTCTTACCTCCTTAGATTCATCAGCATTGAGTGAAGAAACAAGTCTAGAGGTGGTTGTGGTGTATATCAGGTGTTTAATAAGTGAAGGAAGTAAAATAAATAATAACTAGAATGCCATTTTCTTTAAATCAAAGTAAAATCCTAGAGAATGAAAAGCATGTCATTTAGTTCCTCCTCCATGCTATTTGGGTGGGACAGTCTATGTTCCGGGAGAAAAGGAATTGTCCCTAGAAGAAAATTATTGGGCCTTAGCTCGCATCTATTCTCCCTTTATTAACTGGCTCTGTGGTCCAGCCCACTCACTTTTCCCGTTTCCACGTGGACACCTTAATGAACCCACTGTCTCCGTTTGCATGTCACCTGGAACGGGGTAAGGGTGGGAGATCTTTCTTAGCACGGTTCGGGAAACCTGTGCCGGCTTTATGAGTGAGACTCAGAACACGTTACAATCCACTGAACCAGGCAACAGCTGCTGGAACGTTCTGACCCGTCCAGAGCTGTTGACGGGGAAGCAGCTGGAAGCTTTCGGGGCAACGTCAATCGCGCAAAAAACATTCTGTTTCCTGGACCGTATGGCCCAGCCAGGGCGCTGATTTAGTGGCTGGACAAGGTGGGGACAGGAGAACATGAGCACCATCTGGCCCGAAATTCCGCGTGGGACAACCGGCCTAATCCCTCTTGGGAACGGGCCACATGCCCTTCCACCCACGGTGCCTGCTCAGGACCAGAGCGGGTGGAAATGGCCACGTGTGCCTATTATCACCTCCAGCCTGGGACAGCCCATGCCGCGTCCCATAGATGCCTTGGTACCACCAGTGCCAACAGATCAGGGTCAAGTTTTCGGGCTACTTTCCAGGAGGAGAGAGGCCAGGGTTTTCAGCTCTTGTCCCTGGGTTTTGTGCAGACATGGGTCCCCTGCAGGGGCCCAGCGACGCTGGAATTCTGGTCTTCAGGACCCAAGTGGCCTCGCAGAAGGTGCCAGGCCCAGGATCCCTCGGTCCAGGAATTCCAGCTGCGCTGATATGTGCACACGTGGAACTTGCTTGTTCATACAAAGTCACGGACAAGGAGGGTCTGGGCTGCACATCCATGTGGTGGCTCCAGCATGGCTGTGACAGCGTGAGTGAGAACACGCGTGTTGATGAATACAGCCCTGCACGGGGCATGCTGTCTGCGATTTCTCGGGAAGGGGTGCAGGGGTGGGGCCGTGGCTGGGTTTCTACAACTGAACCTGAAGAAGGATTTCTGCTTGCGGGGACCACCCGCGTGTGCAGGGCTGGGCTGAGCGTGCGAACAGGCGGAGAAGAAGGGCTTCCCCAGGGTCACAGACCTGCCTGCGGGATTCCTCATTTCAGTCCCATGGCAGACGGAGGAGAACGCCGCACTGTGGGAGGCACACGTCCCGCGCAGAGTCCCAGCAGTGGGTCCCATGGCAGTGGCCGCCCCAGGCCCCTCGCTCTGTTAGGGCTGCGGTTATGTAAACGGCATGTGTCCGTGTGAGTTCAGCCCAGGAGCTGGCCCAGCCACAGAGGCGGCCCCGGCGGGCAGCATGGGACAGAATTAGATCCAGGGTCAGGGGTGATGCAAGGCCACCGCCCGGTTCGGGAGGGCCCAGCCGGCAGCAGATGTTAGACAAGCCCTGCTGGGCGCCGACCCTGCGTTCAGTAACGCTGTTGGTGAGCGGACTGACTTGCTGACTGATGGACAGGAGGCGCCCTGGGCATGCCAGGCCGCTGGTGGGGCTTCTGACATTAATTCTATGAATACACCCGAGGCTTAGGCAGGTCTCGGCCTTTCCTGCCTGGGGATCCTTACGCCCCAGCGCAGAAGCAGCCACTGGGCAGCGGCCACAGGGAAGGAGCAGCCACGGGGAAGGGGCGGTTGTGGGAAAGGAGCTGGCCCAGAGGAGGCAGGTGGCTGCTGAGCTCAGAGTGCGCGTGCGCTCCCGTCCCCACCTCACCCGGCCATTAAACCAGCGCCCTGGCTGGGCCGCAGGCTGTGTGCCAGCGCCTGTTCTGCAGGGACCCGGCTCGACGGCTCAGCTGTCAGCCTCTGAAAGGGGAGCCGGCGAGCCCGTTCCAGGAACACGAGGCCCGGCCCGGGCGGGGGCTGGCGGGAGCCCAGGACGCGGGCACACACCAGGATCCGCTGAAGACACCACTGGGGATCTCTGCCCCTAACTCCTTCCCCTGAGCTCTGCTCTTCCTGTGAGCAGAGGCTCCCAGACTTGCTCCCCATACAGCCCGCCACTCCCACCCCAGACCCAGAGCAGCGGCCTCCCTGGGGCCCGGATCCTGCATTTTACAGCCCTCGGGGCCCTGCTGCAGGCCTGGGACCCGCAGGAGGAGCGCCGGCCTAGGCTCCGCAAGCTCGTACTCCTTAGCGGCAGGGACCGGCGCCAGCGATGGCACCAAGCGCCCCGGGCCTCACAGCCAGCAGCTGTAACGGTGGGTTCTCAGTGACATTCGGAAGCCATGTCCTGAGACTCCTCCATGGGAAAAGCATTGAGCCAAGGGGGCAGCACATACGGAGAGATGTGCAGTCACGGGCACAGGTAACCTGGGGACCAGGCTGCCCCACCCCCACCATGGACACAGCTGGTGCTGAAGCCGAAACGCACACACAGAGGGGAGGGCTAGGTCCTGAATGCCAGGCGTGAGGAAGGCACCAAAGAACCGGGGGCCCTGGTGAAGCGGGAAGGGAGGGAGGGAGGAGGGAGGGAGAAGGGAGGGAGGGAGGGAGGGAGGGAGGGAGAAGGGAGGGAGGGAGGGAGGGAGGAAGGGAGGAAGGGAGGGGGGAGGAGGGGTTGGAAGGGAGGAGGGAGGACTGTGTCTGGTATGAGGAAGGGCCTCAGGCAGAGGGGATGGTTAGAGAAAGGTGCAGCAGTGGGACAGGAAGCCCAGGAGGGCAGCTGCGGCCACAGCTTCGCGTCTGGACCGACAGGACAGAGAGCCTGCTTTTGTTCTGGAGGCAACGTGCCCAGGACTTTGAGAAGCGTGACTGAGATTTCTTTTTAAATTTAATAGGTACTAAACACTTCACGTTTACCGTAGCCCTCATTTCCAATAGCTACCCTATTCCTGGGGCAGAGAAAGTTCGATGGAAAAGATGGCACCTCATGTAGCGTCCCTCCCTGGCAGCGGGTCCCCCAGCCATTCATTCTGGAAGCTACTAAGGGCCCCAGAGTCTTTTGTTTGGGGAGGAAAGAGCTAACGGTCAAACCCTGGCTGGGCTGCAGTGGGGAAGGGAGACAGGAGCGACGGAGACACCAGTTGGTGATCATTTCTTTTTATTATTACTTATTATCATTTCAGAATGAAAACTACCCAGCAGTATTGATTGGATGGAGGTGGTCAGAGTGCTCACAGCCTCCCTCCACATGGGCCTTTCTGAGGTTCTGGTTCTCCCAGGACCCAGGCAAGCCTCCTCCTCGCGCCCCATCCCACTGCCTCTCTGCCCCCATCCCCCAGCCTCCACCCAGCAGGCGGCAGAGAGCAGCTGCCCGCTGGGTTGACAGGGGCTGAATGGGGCCCTGGTCACTGTGAAGAGCTGTGTCCCCCTGAGCCACGGCAGGCCCTGCGGACACCCAGGCTTTTGTCCCAGGTTAACTGCCCGATTCACTTTCATTTACTTTCTTGCTTCTGTACTGTCCAGAACTTTCTATGGATAGTCTTAAATCTCTCCTCATGTGAATGGTTTATACTGTGCCTGCCTCGAGCAATTGTGCTATATACGAAAAGGGTGCAAGTACGTTTAGAGTTAGACATTTGTGCCTTTGTCCTCAACTTTGAGGTGACTGCAGGGAGTGTCCTCACAGTTTGGGGCCTTGCTTCCCGGGCTGGCCCTGGGGGAGGAGCTCGCCCTGGAGGAGGAGCCAGCCCTGGGGGAGGCACTGCCCCTGGACTGGTCAGCCCCCGTGGCTGAGGCTGTGCTGCCCCCCAGTGGTCACAGCTGAGAACGGGCAGCTGTTTAGGTGGAAAGGGTTTCTAACAGGACCCCTGTGGCTGGAGCCATTCACCCCTGGCTTAAAACATAATTATGTGTCAAGTCCAGGGGCATTAGGAAAAAAGGGAGGCATTGTTTCCCAGTATTCCCTGGAAAGACGTCCTTGTAGAAAGAGCAACAGCCAGCCCAGCTGGTGTGGCTCAGTGGTTGAACATTAGCCCAGGAACCAAGGGGTCACTGGTTTGATTCCTGGTCAGGGCAACATGCCAGGTTGTGGGCTCGAACCCAGTTGGGGACATGCAGGAGGCAGCTGATCAACGTTTTCTCTCATCATTTCTATCTCCCTCTCCCTTCCTCTCTAAAATATATATATATATATATATGTAAATATTTTTTAGAACAACAACGACACCACCAGCTTGCTCTGGCTGATCACTGGGGAACTGGGTGCAGGCCCGTGGCCCTGGGAACTCGGAGGTGCCTGCTGAACCAGACCCTCTGTGCCCCACCCCCGGCGCCTCAGGGCACGCCCCTCATCAGAACTCACAACCTCCTGCCCAGGACCAAGGACGTCTGTCCAGTTGTTGACCCTTCCCCTGTGGCCAAGGCTCTCGAAGGGGTGGGTCATGGTGACGGTGTGAGCCCGACTGCTGGGAGAAGGGTGCCACATGGACACGCCGTGATGGCCACTGGGGGAGGCAGAACGCTGCTCTGACCGGCCAGGCCCCTCTCAGCTTCTCTGCGGACAAGGGAGGGCCGCCCACCCGAGGGCAGCGGCTGGGACGTGCGGGGCCCTGGACCGTCCACACACTCAGCTGTTCTGCCCCGGCCGGTCACATGGTTCCTGGTACTCTGGTGACTTCGGCTCATCGTGACTCCCCAGAATGACAGGTGTTAGGGAGGAAGGCACCGGTTCTTGGGCGCTTCCCGTGGCAAGTCCAGGGGCAGAAACAGGTCCTCGTGTCACCTGGGCTGTGGGCCCTGGGGAGGGCGCCGTGCTAGGAACTGGGGGTCCAGGGTCAGCCTTGCCACTCAGTGGTTCTGTGACCCGTGTGCCCCTAACCTTCCTTGCGGGGCCTCCCCGTCTGTGCGCTGTGACGTGACTCCCGGAGGGGTGTGTGAGCAGGGGCGGGCCGCATGGGCCGCAGGACAGCGTCCACGCTCCAGCCCTCTCTAAGCAGATGGGAATTTGAAAACACTGGCTTCATGGCCTGTCTGTGCGTCCTTCTTCCCTGGCTATGTCACAGGGACAGGGACAGGTGCTCCGAGTGGCCCGATGGGGACACAGGATACAGTTCTTTCCCTTTCTAATAACATGGCTCCAAGGCCAACACGTTCCCGTAAGAATGACAGAGCCCGTGACAGAAGAAGGTAACGCACGGACCCTGATGGTTCCTAAGCCCGCTGGGGACAGGAGGACGCTCAGCCGCATTGCCCCCGAATGCCACGCTCTTCTTGTTAAAGATGAGGACTAGACACCTCTGTTGTGTCTTGCTTCCCTTTCTATGATGTTAGAAAAAATGTCCTTTGTAAAATGTTAGCTGTAACTAGAACAGGAGAGAACCATCTGGAATTCCAGGAATGAAAGCGGACGGTCACACGATGAGGTCACTGGGTTGATGGACAGCTGCGGCACGACACCCCGTGGAGATAGCTTTGGGGGAGAACAAGAAGAGACGGCTGGTCTAGAGGCCTGCGTGCAGCCGGGCCCGGGCCACAGAGCACGAGGCGCCGAGAGACGGCACAGGCCGCGCCGATGCTGCGTGGCGGTCCCCCGGGACCAGGAAGCCTCCGTCCTCAGCTCCACGCAGCACACACTCCCCTCGGTGCTCAGGCCACGGCCAGTGGGTGTCCTCAGACCAGGGGGCTAAGGCGGTGCCGGGCTGGGCCGCCCGCTGGCCGGAGACTGGCACCTCACCCGGGATGCCGAGCGGAAGTCAGGTCCTCGCAGGCAGGCTGGCCCAGGGGCCGATTCCCGGAGGGCAGTGTGAGCGGGGATGGTGCGAGCGGGGATGCTGACGCTGGGCGTGCCAAGGGCTCGAGCAGGATGCCCGTCACGGGGCTAAGGGAACGCGGGTCCCGAGACCTGCACGGAGGAGGCGGGTGAGTGGAGAGGGGCCTTGCTCAAGCTCAGGCCAGTGCAGATGAGAGGAGGGAAGGAGGAGGACGGGGCGGGGTGGGCATCCCAGCGAGGAGTCCGGCCGAGCCCCCTCGCCTCTTCTCTGCCTCCCGTGAAGGGCGGTGTCCCCCCCGCCCGCTCAGCCCACCTCCGCCTCAAAGGCCATGCCTTTCCGTGGGTGGCAAAGGCGTCAGAGGCGCTGGCAGAAGGCGGGGCCTGTCATTAAAGGGAGGCCCGCAGGCACTCTTTGTAACCATCACACCTGGTCTGTGAAATGCTTACTACTTGCCCCATCTTTATACTGAAGACACCGAGGCTCACGATCACACAGCCATGGGCAGGAGGGAAACCGAGTCCCAGGCCTCCCCTTGCAGAGTCCCTCCTGGGCTCTGGGACATGTGTCAGCAGCGCTGTGTGTGGGGTCACAGAGCCCGGTGTGTGGGGTCATAGTTCCCAGTATGTGGGGTCACAGAGCCCAGTGTGTGGGGTCATAGTTCCCGGTGTGTGGGGTCACAGAGCCCTGTGTGGGGGGGTCACAGGTGTGGGATCACAGAGCCTGGTGTGTGGGGTCACAGGGCTGGGTCACTTGGGCTGGCCAGTTCTGATTGGGGGACCCAGTTTGGACAGTTAGGCTTCCGCCTCGTTCTGGAGAACCAGTCCCGTGACCCTGGTCTGGCCACTTAGTCGTTGAGACCTGCCCCTGCCCTTGATGGGCTGCGAGATGGGCCCACCCGTCCCGATGATGGGCTTCTCCTGCCTGTCACCTCCCTGCTCCTCCCAGGTGGGTCCTGGATGCCTGGACTCCTCTACCCCCATCGGCAGCTAAGCTGGCTGCCTGTCCGTGTGCCCAGGATGTGGCTGGCAGCCCTACTAGTCCAGCCTTACTTGAAGTCTGGCTTTTTCTGGAAGGAACCGCTCGCCAGCCCACCCCCAATCTCCCGTCCCGTTCTTGTCTGACCTGGTCTACTCGTTAGACTTCTCTTTCTCCTAGAATTGGGGATCTGTCCCCAGATCACTGACCTCTCTCTGTGGGGTCTTTGTCCAGCTCCCGCAGCCCCATCACGGGCACGTGTGGCCCACAGGTCTGCCTGGCAGGAGGGACCCGCAGAGCTTGACCTACCAGGGTGAGAAGGGGCGTGTGACAGGTCGCTGAGAGGAAGGTGGGTGACGGGGTGGGACCACAGTAAGTCAGTTGTAAGTGCCAGGATGAGGCCTGGTATAACCCGGTGGTGATGAGAAGCTGGGGTTGGTTGTTGGGCGGCCTCGGGGATGGGTCAGAGGGCAGGAAGGCCCGGGGAAGACAAGGCAGAGGGAGCAGGAGCCATCCACAGGGCAAACACCACAGGGTGAGCCTGGGAAGCTCCCCCGTGACCCCGCGGAGGGAGCTCTGAGACGCACCGTGAGGCAGAGGCCGTGAGCGACCGCAGGTTCTTAGTGAGGCTGGTGCCCCGGCAGGAGCAGAGGGACCCGGGAGAGGGATTAAACCCTGGGACAGGACCCCCGCTGCCAGCGCTCTCGCGCCAATTACATTGGAGAACGCTGCTGGCAGGGTTGAAGCCGAGAGACGTGTGGAAAGCAGTTGAATTGTTGGAACGAGACGAGAAGGGAAATGAGACATCAGAACCCAACAGATCACCGGGGCTCAGTGTGGGAGAAGTCGTGAGGGAGCCAGGGGCCCACAGACCTAGTCCCGCGAGCAGTCCCCAGGGTCACCGGCTCTGCGGGGCGGGCCTCCGCGGGCCAGCGGCCAGGCGGGGCTGGATGCTCACGTCTGAGCAAAGCAATGGCGGCCCCTGGCTTTACGAAGATCCACCGGTGGGACTGGGCTCCTGCAGGGGGACCTGGATGAGGAGCGGTCCTGGGAGCAGCCAGCTCCCCGCCCCGAGGGGCGCGCAGACCCGATGGCCGTGGTCGCAGGCACTAATGCGCGGGCCACAAAGGTGGCGTGCGTGCCTCGTCCCTCGCTGTGTGTACCTCTCTGCGCTGCACTCTGGTGCTCACTCCCCCTCCTCTCCTCGCCAAAATGTGTATCCTGTGGCCCAGAGAAGCTGTTGGTTGTCCCAAGTCGGTGGCCTCAGCGGTAAAGGGGGAACTGCAATCCCTGCCCTTTCTGGGAAGAAACAGGCATCTTAACGCAGGTCAGCGGAGAATGCACGCGTGTTCGGGGATGTTCCGCGTGACGGCAGATTGCTCTTCTCTGTGTGGCTCTTACCCTGTCTGTTCCGAGGCCACCAATTGTTGTCGTCAATGTAACGTTCATGTACCCTCAGGACCACACTGGGCTTCTGTCAGTTCTGATCCTTAACATTCAAAAGTGTGGTTCAAAGGCAGGAAAAATGTGGATGTTCGTGATGGGCTCTTGGGTGGGGAGGGAGTGTTCTGGATCGCAGCAGGCATTTGCCCAGCAGCATTCTGAGTTCAGTAAATAACTAGGCACACAGATTAAATCCCCAATGAGCCCAGCCGGCGTGGCTCAGTGGTTGAGTATCAACCTATGAACCAGGAGGTCATGGTTCGATTCCCGGTCAGGGCACAGGCCTGGGTTGTGGGCTCGATCCCCAGCGTGGGGCGCGCAGCAGGCAGCCGATCCATGATTCCCTTTCATCATGGATGTTACTCTCTCTCCCTCTCTGAAATTAATAACAGTATATATATTTTTAATTCCCAATGAAAAACACGACATTTAAAAAGTACGTGGAAAGTACTTGGCAGGACCCGAATTGACATGTGATGAAGGGAAATGTTGATGGGTTGGCCGAATCTGACAGGCCCACGAGGAACGCACCCTCACTTACCCAGTAACAGAGGTGTCTGTCGGCTGTAATCGGGAGAGCAGTGGCCTCCGCCGAGAAAGGGGCCCGCCCTGAAAGGAAGCCGACCTCACTGTGTGCACACGCTCACGGCACGGTCACACGTGAGTGAGTCGCTGGAGAAATGAAGACCTGCCCTTCCACACGGACACTTTCTAAATGCAGGGAGGGCTGAAGGCAGGTCCCTTTCCATGTGGGGACATGTTCCGCACAGTGAAAGAAGGAGACCTTTCCCACGATTTACCCGGCACACAGCTGAGAGACAGGACAGACATTCAAGCCCAGGCCTGTTTCGCTCAGAAGCTCCAATGCGCTCCTGTGCTTGCTGCCTGCAGGCAGTGGTGAGGGGGGAGATGCAGGGCCATGGGACCGCCAGCTTACGGTCAGTGTTTCCGATCTGTGCTATCGGAAGCATTTCTCACGTCCAAGGAGAGGCATTGGCATTATTGAGCACCTCCTCTGTGACGAAAGGTAAACTCCGCCTCACAGAGACTCCAGTGGCTGCCCAAGGTCACAGAGCCAGTCCCTGAGACAGCCCGGGTGCAAACCCAGGGACCATGACTTACAGAGCTAGGCACAGGGGGCATGTCCTCACCACGGGGCCTCCCACCTTCCCGCAGTCCCAGGAGAAGCTGGAGGGATGGGGGGAAACCTGAGTCAGCACCTAAGAGCAGATGTGCCAGGCTTCCTGGTGGGGTCCTTCCACAGGTTCGCTGCTGCATTGCGGGGGGAAGGAACAAATACATACTGACCCTTTCTTTTCCCCAACGAACGAACGGGAATCCCAAGGGCTGGGGTTTTGCCTACAGGCTGACCTTTGGTGTGTGTGGTAGATGTTATCTGTCTCCTCCTTCCCCTCTGTGTTCTGCTGGGGCCATCTGAAGTGAGGTGAGTCCTACGCTAGGATTTCTGCCTGTGTCCTGCAGGGGTCCGAGGCCACCGCCGGGCCCCGGAAGGTCGCAGGTCACCAGCACTGCCCTGCGCAGTCTGCCCCGGGGAATAATTAGGGGCTGGGAGACCATTACTCCCTTCCACGCTTTCTCCAAGGAGGAGATTCCACTCTCCTTGCCGACGGGGCAGGGGGACAGTGGTGGCTCCCAGCGTCTCCCCGAGGGACAGGGACTAATTTGATTGGCGGGTTGAGCCATGATTTTTTCCAAGGACTCCGATTCTTGGGTGAAAAGCAGGGGGTGGCCAATCCTTGCTCCTACTGTCTTGGACCCGTGTGCTCATGGGCGTGGCTCACTTTCCCTTCCGGCTCCCGAGGAAGTGACTGCCCCCCGGAGGGCGAGTCAGGGTGGCCCCACCAGAGGCCCTCAGCTTCGATTTAATAAACATGAATTCCCAAAGACGAGGAAGGGCCATGTTAGCCCATGTCAGAGTGCGTAGGCGCCTTTCAGTGAGTGCACTAACCACCTGCAGGCCCACCTGAAGTGTGTGGGTCTCCTGGCCCTGTGGCCAGGGGTGGGGCCTGTCGTGAAACAGTGCCCTGCGTAACCGGCAGGATAACCCGCAGCGGGAGAACAGGAACCCACAACGCAAAGGGCGCCCTGCTCTAGAGAGGCTGGCTTGCATTTTTCTTCGAATTCTGTTGAAGAGGCACCGGGTCCGTATCTGTTGATCGGTTGCAGTACGTCACTAAACAGCAGCAGGTGTTTCAATGAGTCCCACTCGAACCAAAGCAGCTGGCCCGAGGCACTAAGCACATCTCCGGGATGGAGCCTCCAGCCTCCGCAGCAGAAGCCACATGCTGTTTGCTGGAATGAAGGGCTGGGAGGGGCACCAGAAAGTGCTCAGTCCCCAGGCCAGCCCAGCTCCCCACCACCTCTGAGAGGGTCCTGCTAACAGCTGGCAAGTCCGAAGGGACCAGGGGTCACCAGGGTTCAAAGGGAAAGGGTCGGAGGCTCTGGGACGTGCGTGGAAGTGCCCCCGTTCTGACTGCTCCATCCCTTCACTCAGTGACAGGCGTGGTGCCAGGGTCTGAGGGTGCAGAGCTGCCCCCTACAGGCCAAAGCCTGCATGCCCCACTTTACCAGCCATAAAGCTGACTTCTTGATTTTTGTTTAGCTCCATCTGTCTAACTCTGGCCTGGTTCTTAATTGGCTCAGAAATTAAAGGAGCGGGAAGAGGAGGACTAATTGCCCCTAAAATGTCACGACATGCTTATTATATACACAAAAGCCAATTTTATGGAACGTTTTCTTGAAATATTCCTGAGTGTAGGCAGGTGTCCATCAGCCGAGTGGTAAGTCTGGATGGACATGAGGTGTGACACTCCCTGACAGGTCCCTGTTCCACAGTCGCTGGAGGACAGATAGGTCACAGGGTGGCTGACACCAAAGGGCGTGTCCAGACAGAGGCCACGCCCACCACAGCAGGCGGCATGAGGATCCAGCCTGGGCTAGGCTAAGCTTCTTAGGGAGAAGTCTGGGGTCTCCACCCAGGGCACACACATATGGACAGGCCACCAAGGTCCCCCGACATATACCGCACATGTGACTTCTATGACTGAACCTGGAAAAACTGAAGCAAGTACAACTACACCCCTGTGTGACCAGGACAAATGAGAACCTTCATCAAAGCGTCTAACACTCACAGCGACTGTGTTCACTCTGTAGGTGGCATCGCCGACTTGAAGCAAAGGCCCTTGTGTATTCCTTGTGTTTTTAAAACATGCTCTTGGGAACCAAGTAAACGAACTGCCAAACAGCCAGGTCAATGTCATCCCCTCCCCCGACACTCACCCTCGGATGGTAGGTACCTCTCTTTGGCAGCAGCTGGGGAAAGCGGGACCAGGGTTCTAGTACCCTCCCTCCAGGTCACCGCGGAGGTCACCTGCGCCAGCCAGCACCTCTATCTTTGTATCACTCACACACTCCGTGACTAGAGAGCAGGTGGGCATCTCTCAGGGGGTGGCGAGGGCGGCGAGGGGCAGAGTGAGTCACGAGAGACCATGTCGTGGGTTCTGATGGGCACACGCAGAGCACAACCTGAGGGAAGTTCTCGGTGAAGCCTGGGTTCACCTCCACTTTGAGCCCCTAAATGCAAGCTTCTCAGGACACAGTGCAGTTTGGCCACAGACATCTGCGCCTGGTCACCTGCTCGGTATTTGACATCCAATTGTTAGGTGAACGAAATCTGTTGATAATTTATAATCCAGGAGAAAACTTGGACACATTCAGGTGGACCATGAGTACGAAGGACAAGCACGTCTCGAGGAGGGCTCCTGGGGCCAGGGCTCACTGCTCTTGCCATCATTATTAAACAGGAGCCCTCGTGCGAGACTGCACACATAGCCCCCAGTGCTGTTAACTAAAAGCAGACGAAGACGTCGCTGAAACAGAGGAGGCCCTCACTCTTTTCTCTGTGCTAAGCACTCAGTATTTATTTACCTTTTAAATCTTTTTTGTTGAAAGTATTACCTATGTCCCCTTTTTCCCCCCATTGACCTCCAGCCCACCCCACCCCCACCCCAGGTCCTCACCCCCTATTGTCTGTGTCCACGGGCCATGCATAGATGCATACAAGGTCTTTGGTTGATCTCTTCCCGCCCTCCCACCCTCCCCCACCTTCCCTCTGAGATTCCACAGTTTGTTCCATGCTTCTAGGACCTAGAATCCAGATCTCTGAATTTTATTTTATTTATCAGTTTATTTTGTTCGTTAGATTCCACATATGAGTGAGATCATGTGATACTTGTCTTTCTCTGACTGGCTTATTTCATTTAGCATGATACTCTCCAGGTCCCTCCATGCTGCCTCAAAGGGTAAGAGATCTTTCTCTTTCACTGGTGTAAATGTACCACAGCTTTTTTTATCCACTCATCTGCTGATGGGCACTTGGGCTGTTTCCAGATCGTGGCTATTACAATTGTGCTGCCATGAACATAGGGGTTAAGCACCCTGTACTTATTGCAAACAACGGAACACCCCACAAACAGCTCTGTCACACTTCATTCCACGTCTAAAGAAGCGAGGTTCACGTCCAAGATCAGTTTTGTTGCTATTTCTACCAATTTGTCATGTTTTAAAAAATAACTAACAAAAAAAAAAAAAAAAAACTTGTAAGCAGCTTCTAAATAAACAGCCATTTCCCCGTGTGATTGACTTTGAGGAGAGAACAGCCAGAACTCCATAAACCCGGTGGCCGTCAACCCTGACTCAGAGGGCACAGTGCTCATTGGCTTCCAGCCACGGTGACCTCAATGCTGGGAAATTCCAGGCCGAGGCTTTACCCTTGGAATGTGCCTGCAGCTTCTATGAAGGGACCGTAAAGGAGGAGCGGAGCGGAGAGCTCGCGGGCAGTGCTGCCCCGGGGCAGCAGGGGGCAGTGGAGGCGCTGTTCACCCCTCACATCAGCTTCTATTCGCAGCTGGAGAGAAAACATCTGTTTCCTTCCAACGGTGTTTCCACTTTAAACACCACACGTGTTCAAGGTTTGAAAGGCGATCTATTTCTGTCTCAGCTGCATTTTCGGAGCCATATAAACGTTTACAGAGTGCAGTGCGATGCCCACGAGCATGTCGGAGGCGTACAGTGGCGTTTCATAGAGCGGGGGGATGGTTAAAGGGCAATAAAGGCTACGGAGTGACGACCCTGTCTCCAGCAGCAACACCGCCTCGCGGACACCACGGCTCCGGCGGCGCTAAGTTACCAGAGACGCGCTGTGTCCGTGAGCAGGGCCCGTGGGGCTGCGGGGCCCTGAGCTCCCTGCGGGCCGCCCGTCCCGGCCTGGAGCGGGAGGGGCCCGAGTAGCCAGAGCGCGTGTCCTCGCCTCGCGCCCTGCGTGGTCACCTTGCGCACACGTTTCCCCACACCGAGCAGTTAGATTTCTGACGCGGTGTTTTTCTCGGGGTTCGGAGGTCCCTGGATCCCCACCTGGAAAAGGCAGGGTGCGCACAGCCTGCCCCGCCTCTGCTCAAGTTCCTTTCTCTCCGGGAAAGGCCACGCTCCGCAGGCAGGAGAAACAAGCCGGGGTGCGCTGGGCGTCGGACATTTAAAATGTTCTCCACCCATTGGCGGACGGAATACCTGGCTCGCTCTTCACAAGCCAGACCTCACTGCTCCCCGTCCACCCCCAGGGCCACGGAAGACTGGCCCTTCGCCGGGCAGGGCCCCACGAGGCGGCCCTTCCTCCGGGCCGCCCGCTGGACCGCGGCTTCCGGTCACCGATGCGCCCTTCGCCGTGACCCTCCGCTGTGTCCCCGGCTTCAGTCTGCGCTGAACGGCGGCACCCGGGGACACGGTGAACGAGATGGCTGCTGCGTAGCGGGTGCCACGCGGAGAGCAGAGTCCCGTGGAGGCAGGGCTCTCGCAGCTCCGTGGAAACGGCTTCTCTCTGGACTTCGGGGCCATTGGAGCACGTGGGTCTGCCTGGCGCCAGCAGGTCCCAGGCCGCCAGCGACCCTCTCCTGGCCCCGCGGCCATGTGGTCCTCATGCAGAACACGCCAGCCGGGCCCCGCGTGTCTGCGGCCATGTGGTCCTCGGGGAGAACACGCCAGCCGGGCCCCGCATGTCTGCGGCCATGTGGTCCTCGTGCAGAACACGCCAGCCGGGCCCCGCGTGTCTGCGGCCACGTGGTCCTCGGGGAGAACACGCCAGCCGGGCCCCGCGAGTCTGTGGCCACGTGGTCCTCAGGGAGAACATGCCAGCCGGGCCCCGCATGTCTGCGGCCACGTGGTCCTTGGGGAGAACACGCCAGCCGGGCCCCGGCGTGTCTGTGCTGTCCTGGCCCTGCCGGCTGCGCGAGGCCCGCCGTCTCGCCACGGCCCAGGGCAGGCGGACATCGGAGCAAAGTGTCCAAAGGCAATGCTCGCCCGTCCGCGGACACCACAGCCGCACACGCCGGGCTCTCCCGTGTGGAAGGCACATGCATTGGGTGTTAGGGATTTCTCACCCGCATTAGACACCTGTGGTTAGCTGTGTGTCTTCATGATGTCATACCCTCCAAGGTTAAAGGTCCACATTGTAAGCAGACTGTACATCTTTTTTAAGTATAAAGGTTTCCCCCCAAACCAAGTACAGGGAACACCTCCCGCAGGCTGTGCTGTTAGAGCTCAGTGACAATGTTGCGTATCTGCTGCTTCCTCAGGAGGTGTTAATGCCTCAGGGAATTACCCAGCGGCGTGCCACACACAGGAAACATGGAGCCGCTTTGCACAGACACTGTGGGGTGCTATTCCTCTCCTTTTCCCCAGTGGCAAGTGGTTCTGCAGCACTGAGTGTGGATGGGGTGCCCACGTGGATGGGGGCCCCCACGTGGGTGAGGGGTCACATGTGGGTGGGGCCCCCCGCGTGGGTGGGGGGGGGCCATGCGGATGGGGTGCCCCACATGGATGGGGTGCCCACGTGCCTTCCACGGGGCCAGCCAGGGGTGCCCGGAGCCTCAGCCAGGATCCAAGCGCAGCTCTGTGCTCTCATGTGCCAACACGTGTTACCACCAGCAAGGACCAGGCTCTGGGTGCAGCCTGCTGCTTAGGAAACCTGAAGCCAGGATTCGGGGAATCCCAGCTCTTGGGCAAACCCCACACAACAACGGGAACTGTTCCTTTGGGAAGCCCAGTCCCGGGGGAGGACAGAGCTGGAGGTGAGCTGGGGGGCCGTCAGGCAGCTCAGGGCGGGTGGGGAGGGAGAGACGGAGGAGGGAGGCAGGGAGGGACAGGCCCTGGGCAGCAGCAGGGCCTCGATGCTCTCACACCCCGAGGCTGTGTTCCTGAAGAGCGAGTGGGAACAGGAATGCCCACTGGGAGGCTCAGGAAGGCGTCCTTATTGCTGCTGTTTCAATACCTGGATCGGAAGGAGGGAGACAAACTGCTGTGCAAGGCCTTGAAGACGAGCATTTTGTTAGCGAATCACTCCGGGTTTTGTGAGGCAAGACCTCCAAGTCCACCAGCGGCTCGGGTGCCGGGAGCCTCACCATGAAGTCGATGGCGCCCGCAGGGGCAGAACCCACGCAGCTGGAGCCATGCTGGGCCCCATTCAGGCCACAGCCCCGCGGGGACCGGGCGGAGGGCCCCGCTCTCTGCCTTCGGGTTGCATCATCCCACAAGAAGGCCGATATTCTTTCCGTTTTGCATAAATGCTGCATCTGAGTGAGCAGTGGTGCTGGGGTACAGCCCTGAACCCACAGTCTTTCATGGTCCAGACCAAGCCCAGCAGCCAGGCGTGCCCGGGACTGCCGGGCGGAGGCAGCTCTGCTCCAGGCGCACAATCCAAACTCGCCCTCCTGTCTGACGACCCCGCCCGCCCAGCTGAACACCAGGCCGCTCTGCCTGTTCCCTCCCTGGAGGCCCCACGTGGATGGGGGGCCCCACAAGGAGCAGCTTAAGCAGAGGCGCAGGGGCCAGAGGGAGACGACGGATGAAAGTGCCCTTTCATCCCAGCAGCCGAGTGAATGGTGGGGAACCTCATCGACCGCTCAGTCACTCAGCCCCTGTGCCCAGCTCCCTGTGGCCCCCCAGCGCCTGGACCGGACCTGGTACGGAGCCAGCGCCCAGCAAACGCAGTCGGATGACATAGAAGCACATGGAAAGGAGGGAAGATACGACGCAGCCACCACGGCCTTGTCCACGGAGACCCCAGCGTGGCCTCCCGACCATGAAAGGCCCATTGCCCGAGCATCGGGGTGGACTGGGGTCTGAACAAAGTGGCCTGGGTGTGAGTTTGGAGAGAAGGACAGAACTGCTTGCACAACAGAGAGCAAGCATGGCAGAGGGCGGAAAAGTGAGGAGAGAGCAGTGCAGAGGCCAAGGAGGCCACACAAGGGGGAGCCATGTGGGAGGGAGGCCACGGGGAGGGAGGCCACGGGGAGGGAGGTCTAGGGAGGGAGGCCACACAGAGGGAGGTCACGGGGAGGGAGGCCATGGGAAGGGAGCACACGGGGAGGGAGGCCATGGGGAGGGAGGTGACAGGGAAAGAGGTCGTAGGGAAGGAGGCCGTAGGGAGGGAGCACACGGGGAGGGAGCACGGGGGAGGGAGGCGGGGAGCAGAGTGGGCGTCAGGGTGAAGTGGACAGCAAGGCAGCCCCGGTGTTGGCTACCACAGAGACCCACAGCAGGAATGTGCCCTGTGTCATTTGAATTTATCACTGTGTTGGCTCATGACCCCAAAACTCTCAGGCCGACTCCAGAAGCTCACTATCCGTTTCTTTTCTTTTTTTTTAAAGGCTCATTATTTTTATTTATTTATTTATTTTATTGATTTTTCATAGAGAGGAAGAGAGAGGGATAGAGAGCAACATCGATGAGAGAGAAACATCGACCAGCTGCCTCCTGCACACCTCCTACTGGGGATGTGCCCGCAACCAAGGTACATGCCCTTGACCGGAATCGAACCTGGGACCCTTGAGTCCACAGGCCGACGCTCTATCCACTGAGCCAAACCGGTTTCGGCTCACTATCCGTTTCCACGCCGGCTGCGTGGGAGGGAAGGAGGCGCTGTGCCCGGCTGGGGTGACGTTGAAAGAATAAAGAATTTTCTTAAAGCTATCTGCTTTATCTCAACTCCCCAAGGTCTCTCTCCCAGTGATGGGACCAAGGCCATTAAAGCTGTGTGTCTTATCACAACTCCTCAAAGTCTCCCTCCCGGGGATGAGAACCAGACCATTAAAGTTGTCCCAGGAAACAGCCCCGGGCAAAGAGCAAAGAGCAAACAGTGCTCTAACAATTAGAGAGAGACAGGATACAAGATTACCAGGTGGGATTGTTGACTAAACTTAAGCCCTGTCATGAAGCATCTTATTAACGAGCCCAGTTCACCTTTGGAATTTCTTGGCGGCTTTGTCCCCCTCTTCCTCCCTCCCGTGTGTGACCCCTCCCAACATATAGTTTTTGCCTTTATAAGCTTGTAAGAATCTCTGCGGGGGGCTCGACTCCTCTGCTCCTGCGTGAGTTACGAGTTGAGCCCCAGCGCGCTGGAATAAAGCCTCTTGCTGTTTGCATCAAGTGACGCCTCCTGCGGTTGATTGGGGTTGCCGTCGGTCTGCGGGACAGAGTAAGGGTCTCCCTCTGGGGGTCTTACAACGTCAGCACAGAGATAAAGATGCAGAGTCATCAGGGGCAGGAAGTCGGAGCAGAGCCACTGCCACTGAGACCGGAACCCGGCCCGCTGGCCGCACAGGACACCCTGTGCAGGGCGGGAGGACCCGCCGACATGCGGGCACTCTGCATCCTGCCCCAGTGGCCCTGTTTCTGGTTTGGGACCCCTTTGGACTACGGTTCCTCAGAGGCGGGGTTTCCTGTTTGTCAGAGCCTCTGTATCTAGTGCAGCGTCTAATGGAAAGTACACAGTGTTTGTTGAATGAATAAATGGTGGCTTTATCATAGATCTTCTTCATTAAGAAATTCCTAGGATTAATGAAAAAATCAAATGGGAGGGCGGAGGCAGGGGATGGGGGAGGGAAGCAGGGGGAGGGGAGAGAGGCAGGGAGTGGGGGTAGGGAGGTAGGGAGTGGGGGAGGGAGGGAGGGGGAGGGGAGAGAGGCAGGAGGTTGGGGGGGGAGGTAGGCAGGGGGTGGAGGGAGGAAGGCAGGGAGTTGGGGAGGGAGGCAGGGATTGGGGGAGGGAGGCAGGGGGTGGGGGGAGAGAGGCAGGGTGTGGGGGGAAGGAGGCAGGGGAGGGGGGGGGAGGCAGGGGTGGGGGGAGGGAGATGTCAGAACAGCGGTTGCTCCTTAGAGTGAATGCAGTAAGGGGCTTCACTCTCAGACACGCTTCGCTCTCCTTCTCCACCCTCCTTCCAGAACGTCCTCTGCCTGGCCTGTATCTGCATACAATGAGACTGAATTCACCTCGAGGCCAGCCGAGGCCAGTCCTCCCACATGGCTGTGCCCCCGTGTCACCTGCATACAATGAGACTGAATTCACCTCGAGGCCAGCCGAGGCCAGTCCTCCCACATGACTGTGCCCCTGTGTCACCTGCCCCTCGGACCCGGGGGCGTCCCTGAGGGTCTGTGTTCCTCGAGGCCAGGTCAGGGCTCAGGGGGGAGGAGAAGAGTGCCCGTCACTCTCCGGAGATGCGACCTGCCCCCCACAGCGGGTCTGCTGGAGAAGCCACTTCCAAACATGGACATGGGCACGGCCGGCCGGGCATGGGCAGCGGCCCTGCCAGCTCCCTGTGCCAGGCTCCCGCCGGCTCTCAGCCTCAGCACAGGGTGAGGGCACAGCGCTCCTGTCCCACCGCACGCAGCCTGGGAAGTGAGCAGAGCTCGTCCTAATAGTAAAACAGACACTGGAAACACGGGGCGGCGGCCTCCAGAAACCCTGTGCAGTGGGACTTCACCGTTTCTGAGAGTAAGAGCTGAGGGCTTGCCCCACCTTCCCTTTGCGCTTAGTCCTCACCTGAGGCGATTTTCAGAGAGAGTAGTAGGGAGTGAGCAAGGGAGGGGGAGGGGAGAAAGAGAGAGAGAGAGAGAGAGAGAGAGAGAGAGAGAGGCGGGGATGTGAGAGGAAAACAGGGATTGGTTGCTTCCCACACACCAAGGATCGAACCTGCAACCCAGCCCCTCGGTGGGCAGGCTGATGCTCTAAC
Organism: Ia io; assembly: GCA_025583905.1. NCBI lineage: Eukaryota > Metazoa > Chordata > Mammalia > Chiroptera > Vespertilionidae > Ia > Ia io. Next base: position 107,780,484 of record JAJQQW010000006.1, read on the forward strand.
CACTGTGCACCGGCCAGGGCTGTGGGTGCTCCTTTATAGCTGCATTTGTTTTTGCTTTTCCAGAAAATGTGTAGCTACCCACTGATTAACAAAAGGAACATAACCCCCCAGCACACACGCTAACATCCCCAAACGCACTCACAGGGCTTCCTTCACGTGCGGTCTCCTGCCTCCCGGGCCTGGGCTGCAGAGACTCGGCTGTCTTTTGCGTTCCTGGCCCTTTTCTCACCAGGTTTTCCCTGTTTCTGATTGAAAAGCTCCCTCCTAGCAGTAGGTTCTCAGAGCAAACCCTCGCCTTCCTCAGGGAAAGCCATCCCTCAGCGGGCGCCTCGCGCGCCGGTCCGCCACTGCTCCCGCGCGGACGCTTCCAAGCCTACAGCCACATGAGCAACCTGCGACCCGCACGCCTGGCCCGTCTTTGGAACCAGAGATTCAAAGGGAAAATGGCCCCTTTCTAAAACAAGGTCTGGACTCCTCATCTGTCCGGGGAGTGGAGACATAAGAGCGGGTAACACCCAGAGCCATGTCCTAGGAACAGACACCTGGACACACACCTGCCTCCTGGGGACTCGCTCCTCACTCGGGTACCAAACATTTCAGGAGCGAGTTCATTATCCTCTACTCTTTCCATGTGCATGTCGGTAACAGACCAACATTCACTAGCAGCACAGAAGGTGCATCTAGGCTAATGTGATAGAGCAACTGGGGCGTGATGGGGAGGGTGACCTGGGGTAGGAATGCCTCTCTGAGGAGGTAACATTTTTTAAAATATATTTTTTAATTGATTTCAGAGAGGAAGGGAGCGGGAGGGGTCGGCGGGGAATCAATGATGAGAGAATCACTGATTAGCTGCCTCCTGCACGCCCCCTACTGGATATTGAGCTTGCAACCCAGGCATGTGCTCTGACAGGGAATTGAACTGTGACCTCCTGGTTCATAGGTTGATGCTTGACGCTCAACCACAGCCAGACGGGTCGGGCAGGGGGTAAAATTCGAATGGACCCCTGAATAATGAAGACACAGAGATGCAAAGATCTGGGGAAAGTCTGTCCCAACGCAAAGGGCAAGCACACCCAAAGCCTGTGAGATGTGGAGGCGCTAACAGACGTGAGGAAGAGAGGGGAGCGAGGCCACAGGGGGCAGGCATCGGCCTGTGTGGGCACTGGGCCAGTGTCTCAACCGGGCACGACTGCGGTCTGGGACCTGTAAGTCTTTGCTTGAGGGGGAGGGGTCTGTTCTGTACAGTGGAGGGTGTTTAGCATCATTTGGGGACCCACTAGATGCCAGCAGGCTCTCTCTAGTAGTGACCATGAAAAAAATGTCTCCAGAAATTTCCAAATGTCCTAGAGCAGTTGTCGGCAAACTGCGGCTCGAGAGCCACATGTGGCTCTTTGGCCCCTTGAGTGTGGCTCTTCCACAAAATACCACGGCCTGGGCGAGTCTATTTTGAAGAAGTGGCGTTAGAAGAAGTTTAAGTTTAAAAAATTTGGCTCTCAAAAGAAATTTCAATCATTGTACTGTTGATATTTGGCTCTGTTGACTAATGAGTTTGCTGACCACTGGCCTAGAGGGTGGGAGCAATACAGCCTCCAGCTGCAGGCCCTGTTGTAGGTCAAGGTAAGAAATCTGGATGCCATTCCACGTGGAAGGGAAGCTATTAGAGCATTCCAGGCAGAGGCGGTCAGATCCTGGTTCCACGGGAGGAAGCTGATGGCTTCCGAGGCGAAAGACAAGAGGAGAGGCCGGGGGCCAACCAGAGGCCCGAGTGGGAGACCATGGACTGAGCTGGCAGCCAGAGGAGCCATCCAGGAATTAGGTGGAGGGAGCTGAGAGGAAGAGAAGAACCAGGAGTGACCCCTCTGGAGCCACCACGGAGGTGGGCCTATGCCCTAAGCCCGAGATGGCAGTGCCATTCACTGATGGACAAGGCTTGGAAGACTTGTGAGCGCAGCAGTTGGAAGTCCAGAGCTCTGTCAGCGGTATTAAGTCTGCGGTATCTATGAGACATCCAAGGGGAGACGTCAGGTAGGCAGTTAGATGTATGAGGTGGCGCGCTGAGGAGAGGTCGGGGCTGGAGAGTTAAATCTATATTTTAAGATGAGAGATCAGATGGGGTTACCCGGTGTATCAGCCTCCTAGGGGTGCTGGGATAAATGACTACGAACTGGTGGCTCACACCACACAGGTTTATTCTCTTACAGTCTGAGCCAGAAGCCCAAAAACCCGGGTGTCTGCGGGGCTGAACTCCCTCTGAAGACCCTCAGGGAGGCCCGTTCCCGACTCTCCAGTTTTGGTGGCTCCAGCATCCCTGCCTGTGGCCTCATGGTCACATCGCTCCAAGTCTGTTTCTTTGGTCACATTGCCTCCTCCTCTTCTGTTGTCAAACCTGTCTCTGTTTCTCTTGTAAGGACCTCTGTCATTGGCTTTAGGGCCCACCTGAACAATCCAGGATGACCCCTTCATCTCAAAGTCCTTAACTTAATTACATCTGCACAGACTCCAACGTAGGCAACATAAGGTAACATTCACAAGTTCTGGGGATTAGGATGGGGACCTATTTCTTGGGGGGGCCACCATTCAACCCACTACTCCTAGGGAGAGAGTGCAGAGAGAGAAGTCAGAAGCCTTCACCCTAAGGAAGGAGGGAGGGCTGAGGAAGGAGGCAGAAAGAAGAGAGAGGTGGAGAGAGGTGGTTTTGTTTTGTGCCAAGTTTGTACTATACTAGCGACCGCCGCCCTGTTTTAATTCTTTCCTGAGGTCACAAAGGACTAACATTTGAAGTCTATTTAGGCAATTCTTTGGAACGTGCAGCAGGCTTCCTACGTTGAATTTAGGATTCAAACCTCTGTGATTCGCCAGTGAAATTAAAGGGATGGAGAGTGATGATGCGAGGAAACTGTTTCCTCTGATGCCCAATATGGTAACGTGAAACACACGTCAGTGATGCAATTGTGCTTCACTCCTGGGAAAAAGAAATAAAGCCAGTGCTACCAATAGTCAGTACATTTCAGCTTTAATTACTGATGAACCACATATCCTAAAATCCTTGAACAGAAATATATCCTGAAGGGTCGAAGTGTCATCTGTCTTACTAGGTAAAAATTGATGCCTTGGAGAAACACATTTTAAATCAAAGTAAAATTGAGAGTGACACCTGAGCAATGGTGGCGTGAGAGATCCCCTTGGCCTCTCCCCCTGAAATGTCAATACGTTAACCAACTGTAATTCCACCGAGAATTCCCTACTCAATAGGGGCACGCCGAGAGGCCTGAGCACTGAAGCATCTAAAGGTGGGCAACCGGGAATCAACAGGGAGGCGAAGAGGGAGGAAAGTGCAGACGGCCCACAGACACCTCATCCTGGAGGGGAGGCAGCTGGCGGTAGCAGGCACCTCCTTCAGCCAGGAGGGCAGAGGACTTGGGGCGGGGGGCAGTCCAGCAGGAGCAAATAGTGACTGAGCTGCAGACTGATGGAGCCTAGTGTGGCTCTCCACCCACAGGCTGGGTGGTGGTGTTTCAGACTAAGAAACAGAACCACAGAGCCCTGTCACCACCTGGACTCCCCAAACTCACCTCCCACTGCCCTTAGAGTCAGGTCAAGGAGCACATTATCTGTAAACCAAGAGCTATTGCAGGAGAACAGCTGTTTCCCTCCGTGGCTGATCCCCAGGTGGGGTGCTTGGGAGAGACATCATGGAGTTCAGGGTTCCCCATTACAGTGAAGGCAAAGCAAACCCCACCCCCAACTAGCATGACTATACTGTCTTACAGAAGCCATGGAGGTCAAGTCTGGGAGATAACAGATAATAATAATAAAAAAAAAAAATCTTGTGATTCAACACCATCTACAGGAAAATAGCAGAAAAACCTCTTCAGAGGAAGCAGCTATATAGGCCATTAATATAGACAGATAGACATGCTTAGACAAAGGATAACAGCAAATACTATGAATAACCATGGTAATGAGGATGATCCAAAAGAAAATGAAAAAATCCCCAGAAAGCAAGCTGGAACACATGGAAATATCCTATATAATAAAGAGGTGATATGCAAATTAACCCTCACACCCTCACAAGATGGCTGCCTATGACCAGGCCGGAAGGGGGTTAGTGAGGGACGACCAAACGACTGAACAGCAGACTGTGTGGGGCGACCAGGCTGGTCGGGGGGCGGGGGGCAGTGAGGGATGACCAAACAACTGAACAGCAGGCTGCATGGGGCGATCAGGCCAGCAGGGGGGGCAGTTGGGGGCAACCAGGCTGGAAGGGGGGGACAGTAAGAGGCGACCAGGCTGGCGGGGGGGGGGGCAGTTAGGGGTGACCAGGCCAGTGGGGGGGGGGCGTTGCAGTTGGAGGCAACCAGGCCAGCAGGGGGGCAGTAAGGGGTGACTAGGCCAGCAAGGGGGGCAGTTAGGAATGATCAGGCTGGCAGGGAGGGGGGCAGTTAGGGGCGATCAGGCTGGCACGCAGAGGCAGTGAGGGGTGATCAGGCAGAGAGGGGGGGGGTAGCAGTTGGGGGCAACCAGGCCAGCAGGGGGGGGGGGGCAGTAAGGGGTGACCAGGCTGACACAGGGGGCAGTTAGGAGTGACCAGACTGGCAGGGAGGGGGCAGTTGGGGGCAACCTGGCCAGCAGTGGGGGGCAGTTAGGGGCAACCAGGCCAGCAGGGGGGGCAGTTAGGGGCAATCAGGCTGGCACACAGAGGCAGTGAGGGGTGATCAGGCCAGGGGGGGGGGGGGGGGGGGGGGGAGGGGCAGTTAGGGGTGACCAGGCAGGCAGGCAAGTGAGCAATTAGGAGCCAGCAGTCCAAGATTATGAGAGGGATGTCTGACTGCCAGTTTAGGCCCAATCCCCGGGATCAGGCCTAAACTGGCAGTTGGACATCCCCCAAGGGGTCCCGGATTGGAGAGGATGCAGGCTGGGCTGAGGGGACCCCCTCCCCCACCGTGCATGAATTTCATGCACCAGGCCTCTAGTGTGATATAAATGTCAGAGGTTTGAAGATTGCAGTTCTGAAAATATCCAAGGAGATGCAAGAAAATACAGACAGGCAATTAAATGCACTCAGAAAACAAATCAATGAACAAACCAAGTACTTTACCAAATAGATTGAAACTTTTAAAAAGAACCAATCAGAAATCCTGGAAATGAAGCAAGCAATTAAGGAGATTAAGAGTGAACTACTGAAAGGAACCAAGATGGTGGTGTAGTTAAACAATAGTACTTGCATCCTCTCACAACCACATCAAAATTACAACTGAAATACAAAACAACCATCATTCAGAACCACCTGAAATCTGGCTGAATGGAAGGCCTACAACTAGAGAATTAAAGAGGAAAGCACCTTGAGATTGGTAGGAGGGGCAGAAGCATAGACAGGCTGGCCTGACACCCACCTGTGATGTGTTTATAACCGGAGGGATAGCTCCGCTGTGGAGGCCTCCTGTGAGCAACAAGGGGTTGCAGCCACACACCAGGACCCCAGCCCAAGGTTCCATAGCTGGGAAGAGAAGTCCCTGTAACTTCAGGCTCTAAAAACCAGCAGTCAGACATCCCTCTCACAATCTGTGGCTGAGTGACACAGAAACTGTGGGAGTCCTAGGCAGTTCCTCTTAAAGGGCCGGTGCATGGACTTACCCAGTCTCACTACCTCTGAGCTCCAGTGGGGAAGCAGCAGCTTTAAAGGACACAGGGACATATGGGGAGGAACTAAATTGTCTGGCATCAGGGCAAGAACTCAGGGGCCGCTTTCTCCCAGACAAAAGTGCTGGAACCTCCCCTGCAAAAAGCTGACTGGCAGGCACCATATCTGAGTCTCCATCAATGTGGCCCACACTGTTTACCCCACCCTGGTGATTCCCTGAGTTCCCACCCCACCCAATTTGCAGCCCCACCCAAGCTGCTCATAGTGTCTTTTCCATGCCTGTCCTGGCTCAGGCTTCAGACTTTCCTAAAATCCCTCAAATAAGCAGCAGCTGGACTCAGTGTGCCCAATACCTATCGATAATGGCCCCAGGCCCAGCACTAGCAACAGCTTGCCAAGCTTCAGAGTTTGGTCTCTCTTGGGTACCTCTAAACCCAATACAAGTAGCAGCCATCTGCAGATCTCTCTGTAGCTTGTGCTGGGTGGCCCCAGACAGGGCACAGGCAGTGGCCAACTTTGCACCTCCCAGGAGGCCCCAGAGCCAGTGCACCTCATGGATAGCTTCAGACCACACCAGATTATAACTCTACATATCCACAAGCGACACACCCAAGGAGCAGACTCAGTGAACACCAAAGCCCCATTGAAGCCAGTCCTGCTCCATAGGGATGTCTCCTGCACAGCAGCTCCCCCACTGTAGTCACAGCTGGTCCTCATAGCCAATTGGCCTGAAGGTCAATTCCTCCCAGTGACGCCAACAGCAATCAATGTTTAACTACAACAAGACTGTGCACACAGCCCACACAGGGGTGCACCTAGAGTGCCAGCTCAGGTGACTGGGGAGGCTGAGCCACTGGGCCCTACAGGACACCTACTCCACAAGGCCACTCTACCAATTCCATGAGACATAGCAGCTCTACCTAATACATAGAAACAAACACAGGGAAACAGCTAAAATGCAGAGACAAAGAAACAGGTCACAATGGAAAGAACTGGAGAAAAAGAACGAAGTGAAATGGAAGCAGACTACTAGATACCGTGTTCAAAACAACGGTTATACGGTTGCACAATGAACTTAATAAGAGCTTCAGGGACCTTAGTGAGAGTGTCAAGGAACTTAGTGAGAATTTCAAGGAAATTAGTGAGAACAAAAAGGCATGAAAAAGGACCAGTCAGAAATGAAAGATACACTAACTGAAACGAAGCATAATTTACAGGGAATCAACAGTAGAGGAGAGAATTCTGAAAGTCAAATAAATGATTTACCCTAGGTAAATGCCAGTACTCGCTGCCTCCCATACCACATCAAAATTACAACTAAAATACAGAATAACCATCATTCAGAACTGCCTGAAATTTGGCTCAACAGAAGTCCTACAACTAGAGAAGTAAAGAAGAAAGCACATCGAGACTGGCAGGAGGGGCAGAGGCATGAATGGGCTGGTCTCAGACCTACATGTGGCGTCTTTTTCATTATGAAGGATACTTGCAAGGCCTCCTATAAGAAGCAGGGATCCCAGCCACACACCAGACCCCCAGCCCAGGGTTCCAGAGCCAGGAAGACAAGTCCCTGTAACGTCCAGCTGTAAAAGCCAGCAGGCATTGTGGATGAGTGACATGGAGGCTGCTGGAGTCCCAGATGTTCCTCTTAAAGGGCCCATACACAAACTTACATGGTTTCACTTCCTCTGAGCTCCAGTGCCAGGCAACAGTTTTAGGGGAATCCACAACATACAGGGAGGAACTGGGCTGTCTGGCATTGGGCCAGGAACTCAGGGGTGGCTTTATCCAAGACAGGGGTACTCACAGGGGTCACTGATCCTGTGCTGGGACCTCCCCTGTTGCAGAGCTGACTGCCAGCCATATCTGAGTTTCCATCAACATGGCCCACACTGTTCGCTCCATCCTGGTGATTCTCTGAGACCCCCGCCCCATCCAATTTTCAGCCCCACCCAAGCTGTTTGCAGCTGCTTTTCCATATGAATAGTCTGTCCTGGATTAAGCTTCAAACTTTGCAAAAATCTCTTAAACAAGCAGCAACTGGAGTTAATTGCCCCAAACCTATCAATAAAAGGCCGAAGACCTGGCACTAGCACCCGCCTTCCTTCACAGCTGGGCCTCACCTGGGCACTTCCTAGCCCAAAACATGTAGCAATCATCTGAAGATCTCTCGATAGCTCCTGCCAGGTAGCCCCAAACTGTGGCTGACTTTGCACCTCCCGGGAGGCCCCAGAGCCAGTGCACCCAGAGGACAGCTTTAGCCCACTCCAGATTACAACCCTACCACATCCACCAGTGACACACTCAAGGGGCAGACTCAGTGAGCACCAGAGCCCCACTGAAGCAAGTCCTGCTCCATTGGGATGTCTCCTGCACAGCAGCTCCCTCACTATAGTCACAGCTGGTCCTCACAGCCAATTGGCCTGAAGGTCAATTCCTCCCAGTGATGCCAACAGCAATCAAGTCTGCACTACAACAAGATTGTGCACACAGCGGACACAGGGGTGCATCTAGAGTGCCAGCTCAGGTAACTGGGGAGGCTGAGCCACTGGGCCCTACAGGACACCTACTACACAAGGCCACTCTACCAATTCCAGGAGACATCACAGCTCTACTTAATACATAGAAACAAACACAGGGAAACAGCCAAAAGGTAGTCAAAGAAACATGTCACAAATGAAAGAAATGGCAGCAAGAAAACTACTAGATAGAGTTCAAAACAATGGTTATAAGATTACTCAAGGATCTTAATGAGAGCTTCAAGGGAATTAATGAGAGTGTCAAGGGACTTACTGAGACTTTTAAGGATTAGTGAGAATGTCAAAGAAATGAAAAAGGACCAGTCAGAAATTAAGCATACACTAACTGAAATAAATTTACAAGGACTCAATAGTAGAGTAGAGGATTCTGAAAATCAAATAAATGATTTAGAATATGAGGAAGCAAAAAGCACCCAATCAGAAGAGCAAAAAGAAAAAGGAATCCAAAAATATGAAGATAGTGTAAGGAGCCTCTGGGACAATTTCAAACATATCAACATTCACATTATGGGGGTGCCGGAAGGAGAGAGCAACATATTGAAAACCTATTTGAAGAAATAATGACAGAAAACTTTCCCTATCTGGTGGAAGAAATAGACTTACAAGTCCAGGAAGAGCAACCCAAGAGGCCCACACCAAGACACGTAATAATTAAAATGCCAAGGGTTAAAGACAAAGAGAGAATCTTAAAAGCAGCAAGAGAAAAGCAGTTAGTTACTTACAAGAGAATGCCCATACAATTGCCAGCTGATTTCTCAACCAAAACTTTGCAGGCCAGAAGAGAGTGGCAAGACATACTCAAAGTGATTAATAGCAAGGACCTACAACCAAGATTACTCTACCCAGCAAAGCTATCATTTAGAATTGAAGGTCAGATAAAGAGCTTTACAGACAAGAAAAAGCTGAAGGAGTTTATCACCACCAAACCAGCATTACATGAAATGTTGGAAGGTTTTCTTTAAGAGAAGGAGGAGGAGGAGGAGGAGGAGGAGGAGGAGGAGGAGGAGGAGGAGGAGGAGGAGAAAATATGAAAAATAAAATGGCAATAAATACATATCTATCAACAATTGAATCTAAAAATCAAACTAGAAAAACAAGAAATCTAATGATAAAATAAACTGAAGAATAAAATAGAATCAGAAGCTTGGAAACATGGAACAGAATGATGAATCTCAGAGGGAAGGGGATTGGGGAAGGCAGGAAGAGATTAATCAAAGATCTTATGTGCATTACCTATGGACACAGATGATAGGTTGGTGAAGGCCTGGGCTGGGGTGGGAACTGGGTGGAGGGGGTATTGGGACGGGGAGGAAAGGAGGACATCTGTAATAATCTTAACAATGAAGATTTTAAAAAAAATAAAAGAAGAAGACATATGAACAGCCAATAGGCATATGAATAGATGTTCGACCTCACTAGCAATTAGAATTAGAAATGCAAATCAAAACTACAATAAGCCTGGCTGGTGTTGCTTAGTGGTTGAGCATTGACCCATGAACCGAGAGGTCACGGGTCGGATGCCTGGTCAGAGCACATGCACAGTTAGTGGGCTCGATCCCCAGGATGAGGGATCAATGTTTCTATCTCCTTCTCCCTTCCTCTCTCTCTAAAATCAATAAAAACGTATTTTTAAAAACTGCAATGAGATATCACCTCATACCTGTTAGAGTGGCCATTACCAACAAGACAAGCAATGACAAGTGTTGGAGAGGCTGCTGGTGGGAATGTAGACTGTCACAACCACTATGGAAAGCAGTTTGGCGATTCCTTTAAAAATTGAGACTAGAGCTACCATACGACTCAGCAATCCCTCTCCTACGTACATACCCGAAAAACTCAAAATCATGTATTCACAAAGATATATGCACCCCTGTGTTCATTGCAGCATTATTCACGTGGCCAAGACATGGAAACAACCAAAGTGTCCCGTGATAGAGGACCGGATACAGAAGACATGGTCCATACACACAATGGAATACTACTCAGCCGTAAGAAAGGACGAAATAGTGCCATTTGCAACAGCACGGATGGACCTTGGGGACATTATGCTAAGTGAAATAAGTCAGAAAAAGCTAAGAACCATATGACTTCACTCACACGGAGGATATAAAACTGAAACTCGTGAACACCAACAGCAGAGGGGAGGGGTGGGAAGCGAAGGGGGTCCTGATATATGGTGACAGAAGTTTGACTTTGGTGGTGGGCACACAGTGCATATGTCTGTATAACTTGTAACATGGAAACCCACACCTGAAACCTATATTATCATATTAACCAATGCCACCCCAATAAATTTAATTTAAAAATGAAAAAGTAAAATAAATCAAAGTAAAATCAAATGTCTGACCTCAGAATGGGTGTGGCTCTCCTAGTGGCTGTTGGAGCATCCTGGAGCTTAAATCTCCAGAACTCTAGGGGGTGCAATTTAAGGGAAATCTTCAACTTTCCTCCTAACGAAGTCATCTTGCTTCTAGAAGGGAGATGATGAGGGGGCAGGCTGTTTCCCTCCACTCACAGGACTGTGCACAAGCTGTAGGGCAGTGCTGTTGGGGATGGGTTAGAAACTGCTGCAGCCTGTACTTATGACTCCTCTCCCATACCCTACCCCCTCCTATCTGCCCCAAATCCTAAGGGGTAAATAAATCACATAGACTGGGACCCGCTCATCTGGGGCCATGTGCCTCCAGGCAAGTGCAACATCTCTCTATATAAAAGCCTAATAGGCAAAGTGTCCCCTCGGGAGTGTGACCGACCGGGGAGTTTGATCACTCGCTATGACGTGTGCTGATCACCAGGGGGTGGCGTGGAATGAAGGAAGGTCCCAGCCGGCAGCAAGCAGCTGCTCGGAACCCTGAGCCTCTAGTGTATTAAATAATGGACCAGTTAATTACTTAGCTTGGTGTACAAAGGTGAAGAAAAGCACATTTTATACTTAAAATCAGAGCATTTAAAGTAACATGAGAGGTCTCAAAAGTCTTTGAGATTAAATCCCACTTGCTCTTTCACCCCCCACTGCACCACCCACCACCACCACACACTGTGTATATCCAAACAACATTCGGATTTAAGTAAGCGTTTGTACATGCAACATGGACTGACGGAAACACAAACCGCACAAACCATGGAAGGATAGAAACAATGTCTACTACTCAAGAATGGGAAGAGAATGCCTGGCTAGTGTTGCTCAGTGGTTGAGTGTTGACCCAGAAATCATAGGTTCGATTCCAGGTCAAGGCACATGCCTGGGTTTCAGGCTTGATTCCCAGAAGAGATCGATGATGTCTCTCTCTTACTGATGTCTCTCTCTCTCCCGCTCCCTTCCTTTCTCTCTAAAAATCAATAAAAACATATTTTAAAAATAAAATAAAAGGGAAGAGTAAACTGAAGAGAGCCTGCAAGCATAAAGGTGGAAGCAGAAGGTGCGTCAGGAATGGCCGAGGCTGAGAAAGGTGTGAGGCTCCCAGGTGGAAGGTCACGCAGGCCTTTGATGCAACAGCCTTAGCTCCTCGCTGTCCTGTTCACTGCGGAACTGGAGGGGTGTTTTGGCAAGAAGAGTGGCAGCGGATTCTAGGCCGATCCCAGCAGGCCGAGGGAGAGAGCGGCCTCAGTGCCAGGCAGGCTCTGTCACCTCCCCTGGTCCCCTGGCCCTGTGACTGACCGAGTTCCTGCCCCTTGCTGAGCCTTCCCTTCCTCCTTCCTCTCCCCTCTCCCTCCCTCTCCCCTCCCCCGGCTCCCTCTCCACCTATAACACAGGAGCGATGAGCACCGGCTCCTTCCAGGTCTGTGTGCGGATAACGTGCAGTAGTGGCTACGGAAGATGTGGGTGGTTCACTGCAGTGAGAGGGACCTGAGACCTGTGACCCCACTCAGGCCTCCTCATCTGCTCGGACAGCCACACTGTCTCCATGGATCCCTCAGACAGCGGTGGGGGCCACCACGTGCCCGGTGTCACGGGGACACGACATTTAACAGCAGCCATTGGCCCAGGGCAATTACTTCCATCTTCACAGATGGCACAAAAGTCTGGGTGAGGACGTGGCTTTCCAAATCCCGAATCTGATACTCGGAGGGCCTGGGGTCCGAGTGCAGGTCTGATTCCCAACACACAGGCCCACAGAGTAGGTGACAGAGACCAGACGGGGGCCAGAGAGCTGTGGGCGTGGCCCCAAGGGCACGGGTGGGTGTGTGGCCAGCCCAGCCCACCTCTCTTCACTCATTCACAAGAGCCTTCCAACTCAGAAGTGCCTGGGGGTCCGGCGTGGAGGATCGTAGGGTCTGCTGCGCACGTGGACGCATCTGCTCGGTTACCCAGGTTACAGCCTTGAAGTGCTCTTTGATGCTTGCCCTCTGGTCTCCATCACCATCAGCAATTCCTGCTGACATCCCTTAGCAATGTTTCCAGAACTGCTGGCTTCCTTTTCCCTCATGTAACACGTATCTGTCGCATTCCAGAGCCTCTGCTGGAAACACGCACCCATGTCTGAACGCCCGTGTCCAGTTCCTGTGGCTCCCGGGAGCCCCGCACGTGGTGGCCACACTGACGCTCCCCACACTCCTTCTCACTCCCATGCTTGTTCCTGACCTCACAAGACCGCTCCGTGTCTCTGGGAAATAAAGCTCCAGTTCTTTGCCTGAGAGACACAACCTGGTAACGTGTGGATATAGGCAGCCTTCCCGACACTCTCCTCTCTCTCCTGAGCCGCTGCCCTGGGCAGATGGGCCCTCTCCCGCTCCCCTAGTAATGCCTTGTGCGAACTGAACTCTGCATATTGCCTCAAGTTCTTCCTCCTGCCTGCACTGCCTCCTGTTCTCTGCTTCTCTCCTGACCCCTGTGCTTACACGGGCCCCATTCAACTCTCCTCCCTCTAAGAAGCTTGCCGATCGCCTCTGTGCACAGGAAAAGAGGTGGGACACGTCCTCGCCATCCCAGCCACGCCTGCTCAGAGCCCTGCACCACCTGAGTGCACACACGGCGGGACATTCCATAGCAGGGCTACCATGTAACATTGCAGATGTGGATATTGATTCAGGTCCCCATTCTGCTGGGCCTTCTCCGAGGACAGCAGCAGGGTGGCCTGATGTAAACAGCAGGAGGTTGAGGGCCAGGGTCTGAGTTCAAGTCATCACTCACATGGTCTGAGTATGTTATACCCCTGTTTATTCATCTTCAAATATCCTATGTAATAAAAGCCTAATATGCTAAGTGTCCGACCGTTCGTTCAACCATTCGACCAGTTGCTATGATGTGTACTGACCACCAGGGGGCAGATGCTCTGACTGGTAGGTTAGCTTGCTGCTGGGGTCTGGCCCATTGGGACTGGGCAAGACGGACCGGACATGCCTTGGAGCCCTCCCACGGTCCCTCCCGGGCTGGCCAACCTCCCGCATCCCTTCCTGGCCCCGATCATGCACTGGTGGGGTCCCTCGGCTTGGCCTGCTGGGGTTGGGCTGAAACTGGCTCTCTGACATGCCCTGAGGGGTCCCAGATTGCGAGAGGGTGCAGGCCAGGCCGAGGGACCCCACAGGCGCACAAATCCATGCACCAGGCCTCTAGCAGGGATAATATTCTACTTCCTTCACAGTCTCATCATGAGGCATGAACGAGTTAATATATGGAAGGTGCTTGCACAGAGGCAGCACCTCACAACTTTCTTTTTCACTTTGCTGCTATCACTAACCTTCTTAGGACCCATGGTGACTTACAGTACATATTCCATAATAATAAGCAGCAACAAAAGCAAAAAAACACAGAAATATTCACAGCACAATTTTCTGAGATATTAACAACACAAGGCTTAGCAGTAAAACTGACTCATACTCGCCCATTCTTCCCTTTGTTATTAGCCTTAGAGACGTGTGCCTGGTCACACAGGAGTCAGCATGAAAGGGTGGCTGAAAGATATGTGCCGAGTGTGAAATATGATCCCATGAAAACCCACACATTTAAATAGAGAACCAAGTTTTGTTCAACAACCGAGACGTTTTCTGTGAACAACTTATGCGAGATGGGAGACGTCTGAGAGCTGAGGTCGGACTGTACCTGCCTGTACCTGGAAGGTTAGCTGATCAACTAACCCAGTGTTCGGCAAACTCATTAGTCAACAGAGCCAAATACCAACAGTACAATGACTGAAATTTCTTTTGAGAGCCAAATTTTTTAAACTTAAACTTCTTCTAATGCCACTTCTTCAAAATAGACTCGCCCAGGCCGTGGTATTTTGTGGAAGAGCCACACTCACGGGGCCAAAGAGCCACATGTGTCTCGCGAGCCGCAGTTTGCCGACCACTGAACTAACCCATCCATTTGGGGGGGGCGTGGAAACACCAGCTATGCAATAACGCATCTCCCCCAGCGCGGCTGTGAGCCCCAATCATGCCGGGTCCCTGCGGCGTCACTTGCCGTCCGTCTCCTCCTGCCTCGCTCTTCTGGGTCAGGCGGGAGCAGCGCACTGTGTCAGCCGAGACTCTGACCAGAATAGAAATGCCCATTTTTAGCGGAAGGTCCTCTCACATTTGCTACAGACATGGTCCCTGGATGGCAGTGAGGAGCCCCTGGAGAGGGCGCTTGGTTATAGTTTGTGGTCGGTCTGGAAACAGCCTCTCAGACTCTCCCCGTGAATGATGTTCCTGACGTTAAAAAGGAAAGAGGAGAGGGGAAGAAATGGAGGGGAAAAATGCAAAAAGCACCCCACCGTTGAATAATGAAGATATTTAGGGCATCTGTGGGCAAACTGCCAGTTTTTAAAACATTTCTTTGTTGTTTTAAAGATATGTGCCGAGTGTGAAATATGATTCCATGAAAAGCCACACGTTTAAATAGTTTTAAAAGCCCGAAATGAATGGGGCTTTATAAGTGCTACATTCATTTCGGGCTTTTAAAAACTATTTAAACGTGTGGCTTTTCATGAAATCACGCTGTCTGGGAAGAAGAGCGTGAGACGATAATGCCAAAGAGAGGCCAGGCACAGACGCCGAGGAGGGCACAAACACCTGCGAGCTATGTGTGTGTGGCGGGGGAGGGAGGGTCTCGGGGCAGAGGCAGCCCCGGAGCCTCGGAGGGAGGGGGCACAGGTCTGCTCCACCTTCTGCAACTGACCTCTTCCTCCCCAGGCAATGCGGCCCGGTTTCATTGGAGAAAAATTCACTGCCCAAGACCGAGGGAGGTGGTATCCCTGACTCCACGCGGGGCTCGTCCACTCTCCGTGCCACGTGGCTCAGGATGTCATACTCATGCCCACACATGGCTTGTCCCCTGTTTCTCACATTTCACATCTGCAGCCTTCCAGGACAGGCATTCGAGAAGCGCATATAAAAATTCATCAGGTTCACCCAGAATGCACAATTAGCTGGGTTCAGACAGGACATCCCTTTCTCACCCATTATAAGGTTTAGTTTTGGATAGCATATAAGAAAAAAACATTAAAGATAAAACAGAGCGCTGTATCACTAAATGCCAACATGGGAGAAGCATCTATGCGTGGCACATGCAGCCTTGATGAAGGAACCTCCTTCCCGGTAAATGCCCACTGCTCTGGCTGGGCACACGTGCCCCCCCCCCCCCCCCCCCCCCCCCCCCCCCCCCCCCCCCCCCCCCCCCCCCCCCCCCGCTTCATCCTCAGCCTCAGCGTAGTGCAGCGCCTCCTTCTGGTTTCCCGGGGAAGGTGGGCGGCCGCTGGCTCCGGCTCCATCCTCCTCATCACTCCTTCAGGAGGAGGGCTGGTGCGTGCCTGACGCCGAGGCTGGGAGAAGGCACTGGGCAAGCCGAGCTCGGGTGCACCCCACCCCCACCCCCAGCCCCTCAGGGGCCCCCTGCCTCAGGAGGTGTCAGCTGCCCTGGATCAGTGTAGAAGCGTGGGCTCTCCCCACCACTGCCCGACACTAGTTGGGAAGGTTTAATTCTTTAATTCTGGGTGCAATGTTAAGATGCCTGCTACGGCTTCATATCTTGGCCATATCTGTAAATTTAGTTGAGTTTTCAAAAAGTTGTATATTTAAATCTTCATCTGTTTCTCAACTGTTTCCAATTTCAAGAATAGCTAGAGCCCAGCCGGTGTGTCTCAGTGGCCCAGGAGGTCACGGTTGGATTCCCAGTCAGGGCACATGCCCTGGGTGATTCTAGCTCGATCCCCAGTAAGGGGCATGAAGGAGGCAGCTGATCAGTGAGTCTCTCTCATCATGGATGTTTCTCCCTCTCCCTTCCTCTCTAAAAAATCAATAAAAAATCTATATATTTAAAAAGAATAGATAGAGTTTGCATTTTATGATGAAAAATGCTCATTTGGAGAAATTACATATATTTACTATTTACAGCCCGTAAATAGCGGAGTGAGAACTTCAGCCGCGGCCTACTTTCCTGCACAGACCAGGTCTTTTCAGGGCCCAGCGCTGCCTTCTTTCTGATGGACAGTAACTGACCACAGCATAGCCCTGGCCAGTGTGGCTCAGTCGGTTGAGCGTCGTCCCATGCACGGAGAGGTCGCTGATTCCACTCCTGTCGGGGCACATGCACGGGCTGTGGGCTTTGTCCCCTGTGGGGGGCATGCAGGAGGCACCAGTTGATATGTTTCTCTCTCTCAATTACACTTCTCTCTCTCCACCTCCCTTCCTCTCTCCCTAGAATCCCGTACTTAGTCATTGTTCTTAACTCTGCTCCTATGAACCAAGAGGGCATTAGTGCAATCAAGTAACTTCCCAAGTTCCCCTTTCGTAAACCACAGCTGAGAATCCTGAACAAACAGAGCTCTAACCCAACCACGGCGAGCCTCTCTGTAAACAAGTTCTGGCGGAAGGGAGGACAGGGGATTTTTCTTCTGCTTACAGAGCCAACGAACCAAAGACGTTTCCTGTGGGGTCATTGTGGACACTTCAATTCTTTAGGCTTTTCTGAAAACGCCAGACAGATCCCCTGAACGAGGGAGACACTGAGTAAGAAGCAGTTCAGAGCACGGTGAGCCTGGCATCCAGTTCCTCAGCTCCCTGCCCAGTCACGCATGCCTGGCCCTGGAGGCACGTCCCACCGGGATCTGACCGGACCCACGAGCTGGAGTTACACTGTTCCGTGCCCTGGCGCTGTTTAATTCTCCAGCGTCCGAAGCTGCCTCCTGCCACGGGAACAGAGGCCGGCGCAGGGTGAGGGCTCCCTGCTCCAGGCCAGGCCTTAGCCACACGAGGCTGAGCGCGGGGAGAGCGTGCGGGGAGCAGAGGAGAGAGCAGAGCAGCGGTGAAGGCGGCTCAGGTGGCTTCTCCGTGACCCCGCTGGCCGGGTCGGCGCCTCCTCCGCTTCCAGGAGGGCCCGCTGCTCGGAGCTCGGGCTGTTGACCTGAACGTGCGAGAAAGTCACATCGCGCCGAGTCCATGGAAGGGGCGCGGCCCCCTGCCCGGAGCCGACAGGGGAGGGCCACCCGCACACGCCCCGCGGCCCATAAAAGGCAAGGCAACTCGCGGCCTCGCAGTGCAATGTACATGCCTGATGGAAGCCGTCTTCCCGCCGGCGGACAGACAGCAATAACACCGCCATGACAGCGACGCTCATCACAGGCTCTCAGGGCCCAGAGGCAGTCCGTGGCCTCAAGACGAATTAAACCGACTGGAAGCCGATAAAAATGGGGTGTCTCGCACACACTGAAACCGGGTGAAAATGCATCTCGACAGGACGCAGAGACTGCGCCGAGTCGCTGGCCACGAACTTCAGCTGCACTTGCACAAAAGCGAGACCACTAAGCACTCGGGTGAAAGTCTGTCAACTCAAAAAACACACGAGAAATAAAAACCATCAGCTCCAAGTTCCGCCCCACGGCCTCGCCCGAAGGGGCTCCCCGACCTCGCCGGCTCCCCCAGACACAGCCTTTCGGGTGTCCCTGTGGGAGGACGCACAGCCCTGGGAGGCATTTAGCAGAGCGCACGCAGGGACGCTGAGTGGCCTGAGATGGCGGCGCGAAGAGCTGAGGGAGCAGCGTGCTCCAGGGTGACGCCGGGGCTTCCCGCGGGCAGCGCCGGGGCTGGAGAGGAACGCTGCCCGGTGCTGGTGAGGCCGGAGGCACAGACGCACTGCCAGCGACCGCTAGCGGAGCGGGAGCAAAGGACGCCGGGGGTTCCCGGGGTTCCCTGAGCCCTGTGAGGGCTGCCCTCTTCCTTCTGGGTGGCAGACGCTATAACAGGTCACAGAGACCCCGAAGGCGGGGCTCTCTCCCCATCACCTGCCGCCGCATTCACCCGGAGCTCCTCGAACAGCACAGCCGGGCCCTCGCTGGGCCAGGAAGGGACGCTTTTGCAGGATGTCTGCCGGATGTCTAACCTTCCCAGGCAGGTCTCACCGGAAGCAAGCCCTCCTGCTACAGCAGGTGCGTGTGCGAGGTGTGGCACTGGACCTCCGTGCGGTGTTTCATGGGGGCCTTCGGTGGAGGGTGCTTCGTGCAGCCCCTTTTCTCTGCTTTCCATCTGCCCCTGCTACCTGGCTGATGACACACACCTCTATCCACACGCCTGCAATGCCACACCTGCTTTCCCCAGGGGCTTCCCTAATAGCGCTCTTGTTTGTTGGTTTGTTTGTTTGTTGTAATTTAAAAGAGGAAGGGAGAGGGAGGGAAACATCAGTGATGAGAGAGCATCATGGATTCGGCTGCCTCCTGCACGCCCCCTACTGGGGATCCAGCCCACAACCCAGGCATGTGGCCTGACTGGAAATCAAACCATGACCTTCTGGTTCATAGGTCAACACTCAACCGCTGAGCCACACAGGCCAGCCCTAATAACGTTTTTAAAGAGTGTTAAACTATTCAGCCGAAGAGCTGATTTCAAAACAGCCCTCAGAGAAACCTCTGAGGGGCACATGGTTGACTATGTTGATCCCACACATGGAGCACCCTCGTGTGAAGTCAGTGTGTTACGGAACGTTGCGTGAAGGGGTCAAAAATCACCGATGTCCAGTGACCAGATGGGTCGGCCTGGGAGGTGCCGCACAGCACGGCGACCGTGTTAACAACACTGCCCTGTGTATCTGAAAGCTGCTTAGGGAGCAGATCTTAAAAACTCGCACAAGAAAAACACGGTAACAATACGATTTGATGGATGTTAACTAAACGTACTGTGCTAATCCTCTGCAATATGTTCAGATAGCCAGTCATTATGTTGTACACCTTAATGAACACGATGTTATATGTCAATTCCATGTCAATAAAACTGGGGGGGGGGGGCTTTTACTTTGAAAAGCACGCTAAGACCTGTGGTAACATTCTCACACCAACAGAAACTGAGTACTGACTTGGGGTGACTTCCACAGATGTCTGTGGCACTGACGGCAGCGTGACCATCAGTAACATTTTACGCACACGTAACCTCCATGTGCACATGTCTCCTGAAACACACCTCCTGGGGCTCACACTCACTCCAGGGGCGCCGGCTTCGCTCAAGATGTCTCTAAGCCCCTTTGAAGCCGGAGTGAGTTACCACGCAGCCCGTCCGCCACTTTGTGTTCATGGTCCCAGGAGCCGGCACTGAACCCGCCCAGCAAGCCGCCCGCCCACAGAGGCCTTTCCGCGCCGGCGCTGCTGCCTCGAGACTGGGAACCTGCTGGCCGGGGGCTGCCTGTGTCGCACGACGTTCAGCAGCGTCCCTGCCTCCATCGCGCGACACCAGCTGTGACACCCACAATGTCTCCAGTCATCACCAACTGGCCCTGCAGGGCAAAGCAGCCCTGGCTAGAAGCCCGCCTCGCACGAGAACCATGGACATATACTGCTTGCCTCTTTTTTAAAAAATTTTTAAAGTATATTTGTATTGATTTCAGAGAGGAAGGGAGAGGAAGAGAGGGACAGAAACATCAGTGATGAGAGAGAATCATGGATCGGCTGCTTCCTGCACTCCCCGCACTGGGGATGGAGCCCCCAACTCAGGCCTGTGCCTGAGCGGGAGTTGAGCCGTGACCTCCTGAGCTACACCAGCTGTGTGTGCTGCTCACTTCATAGTTTCAAATCATATACATCATGTGGGGCAGTTTGAAAGAAGAGACCCCTCACCTTTAAACCAAGTGAGACTAGATGTTACTTAACTGGTATAACAGAGTCTATATTTAGGAAAAGGCTGTGCTTTCCAGGTCAGACCTCAACACCTGTGACAGTAAGAAGGCATCCACTCCCTTTCTTACTCCACTGCTATTACTGAGCTTCTGCGGGTGAGAGATGCCTGCTGGGCGGAGGCTTCGGTGAAGAGGACAGACAGACAGCCCTGGGACACACAGTCCTGGGACACACAGCCCTGGGACACACAGTCCTGGGACACACAGCCCTGGGACACAGCCCTGGGACACACCGCCCTGGGACACACCGCCCTGGGATACAGCCCTGGGACACCCAGCCCTGGGACACACAGCCCTGGGACACACAGCCCTGGGACACACCGCCCTGGGACACACAGCCCTGGGACACACAGCCCTGGGACACACCGCCCTGGGATACAGCCCTGGGACACACAGCCCTGGGACACACAGCCCTGGGACACACAACCCTGGGACACAGCCCTGGGACACACAGCCCTGGGACACACAGCCCTGGGACACACCGCCCTGGGACACACAGCCCTGGGACACACAGCCCTGAGACACACAGCCCTGGGACACACAGCCCTGAGACACACAGCCCTGGGACACACAGCCTGCCCCCAGGAGGCCTGCAGCTCAGCCTGTCTGGGTGACACCCACCGTGGAAGAGACCGGTGCCTGCTGCCACAGGTGCTAGTGTTGTGTGTTAATCTGGAGTCTCATTGTCTACATCCTTGGCGGGGGGCGGGGGGTCAGGGATTGCTGGCTGGACAGAGACCGCCTCTCCAGATCTGGTTAATTCCCCGAAGGACAAACAACACAGTCCTGAGACCACCCCTTTCGATCCCAAGTCCGTGCCCTCAGCCATCTCGATCTAACGCTCACCCACAAGCCCACAGTCCCCAAATCAACCCAAGTTTCAGCCCCAGACAACCAGGGGGCCCTGTGCCCCACGGCCCAGGGGAGTACTCCCCCAGCCCATTCCCGGCCCAGCTCTGCCCCCCACGGAAAACAACACAGACTGTAAGGGGTGCCCCCCTCCCTCGGTCCACACGCTGCTGGACTCCGGCGCTCCCCACGTGGCCTGCGTGGCATAGCGTGGATGCCCCTTCTCTGGAAATGTAAGTGGTGAGAACCTGTCAGTGGCATTAGCCTCTCCATGTCGTCGCTCAGTCTCGTCTAAGAGTTTAAGTCCCACAGGTGCCCCCATTGAGACGGTGCAGAGTTGGGGGACCCTGCTCCAGTTGGGGGACCAGTAAGGCTCCCGTGACGAAGGACAGACGTGGCAAGTGAAAAGGGGACGCATCTCATGCTGGAACCGATGTGTGTAAACGCCCCAGTGTGGCCTGGCTGGGCTAAGAGATGGAGGCAGACTCAGTCAGGGTGTCCGTCTCAAGGCAAGGGGGAGTCATTATGTATCTAATCCAGGTGAGTAGCAGGATTTGATGGTTTTACCAGGGAAATCCTAGAGGCCACATGGTGGGAAATGGGCCTTAGGGGGAAAGAGGTGGATGGAGACCAGGTATCTGGGCAATGCAGGAAAAGGCGGGTGTGTCCTGGGAGAAGCTGGCGACAGGAAGGGCCAGGAGCTGGTAAATAAAAGGACGTGCATGAGGAAGAGCTGAGCTGACATGGTGAGAGGGAGCAGAGGAGGGAGCCAGGGTTCTGGTCGGATGCTCAGGTTCCTGCCACTGAAATGAGGAGCCAGGAGGAGGGCCCAAGTGGGCAGGGGAGGCAGCTGGACAGGCATGTGAGACGGACACGAAACAGGCTGCCCAGCATTTAGGAAGTGGAGGAGAGCACCGCCTGGAGAGGGACATTGAAAAGCGTCCCGGATGGTGTAAGAATGGCCACGGCAGCCGTGAGCTGAGCGTGCCGGATGGTACAGGAATGGCCACGGCAGCCGTGAGCTGAGCGTGCCGGATGGTATAGGAATGGCCACGGCAGCCGTGAGCTGAGCGTGCCGGATGGTATAGGAATGGCCACGGCAGCCGTGAGCTGAGTGTGCCAGATGGTATAGGAATGGCCACGGCAGCTGTGAGCTGAGCGTGCCAGATGGTATAGGAATGGCCACGGCAGCCGTGAGCTGAGTGTGCCGGATCATATAGGAATGGCCACGGCAGCCGTGAGGTGAACCCGGACAGGTGAGACGGACTAGAGCAAACCCACGGAAGGTGTCCTAGGAGACTCCCCATGCGCCTCTGTGTTCTCCCCTCCCCCAGGCCCACTGTCTCCCTTGGGGGAACTTTCGGTCAGGACTCTTGGTGAGACAGCTTCGAGCAGGGCCTGGATGGGTGCTTCCCCAGCACCCAGGCCCTCAGCCCCAGCACAGCACAGCACTCATCGGACCCACACCTCCTGTGCTGACGGCATCATCCTGCTCACCATAGTACCCCCAGCCCGAGGTCAAGCACGCAGGAGGCATTCAACCGGCATCTACATATATAAAAGCCTAACATGCAAATTGTCTCCTCAGGAGTTCGACTGGGAGAGCAGGAGTTCAATCGCTCGCTATGATGTGTGCTGACCACCAGGGGGTGGTGCAGAACATGGCAGGTGACCAGCGGCAGCAGCAAGGCGCTGAGGGAGTGAGGGAAGGAGGAGGCAGGGAGGCGGGGAGGCCTAGGGACTCATACTGTCCACGGATTTTGTGCACCAGGCCTCTAGTTTGCTGAATAAATGAGAAAAATGTCAGTTCTCATGCTTGAGACACAGTGAAACTGAAACGTGGGTAGTTTGAGTCCGAGTTCGTTGTCTCGCGAAATGGAAGAAAGAAGTCGTGGACAAAAGTGGTTGGTGGAACCAAAGTTTATTGGGAGAAGCCGGTCCTGGGAAAGGAGCAGCTGGGGTCCAGAGT
This sequence comes from Ia io, assembly GCA_025583905.1. Classification (NCBI taxonomy): domain Eukaryota; kingdom Metazoa; phylum Chordata; class Mammalia; order Chiroptera; family Vespertilionidae; genus Ia; species Ia io. The sequence goes on from JAJQQW010000006.1 coordinate 107,803,556, forward strand.
TCCTTTCCATGTTGCAGTCGGGAGCAGGTCAGCATCCAAGCGAATTAAAGTCTGTTAGTCCATGTGTGGAGGCCACAGGGCATAAGCCCGTGGGTCCAGGGATGTGCCAAGGAGAAGAGAGAGAGAAGAGGAAGAGCGACTTTCAATTTTAATTTAGGGGTGGAGACAGCCTTGCTTAGCTCCTGATTGGTCCTTTCAAAGAATTCTGCCTTAGCAACATCCTGGGGATTGGTTTAAACGCCTTACTGCCTTGTGATTGGTTACCTAGTAATATCCATAGATTTTAAAGTTTGTGCCTCCCTCGCACGCCCTTGTTTCCCCGCCCAATTGGGGTATCATAGTCACTGGACCTCGTTGGTTTTGGGGTTTTGCTTTCCCTTCCCGTGGTCCCACCCCTCTCTACCTCACTTCCTCCGTCTCCTCCATAGGACTGTCCTCCGGGCAGTCAGTCGCCTGAAGCCGCTGTGTCTTCCTTTGGGAATAGCCCCTCGTCTTCCCGCCCCAGGAGGGCAGACAGAGCAGGCCCGGAGCTGGAGTGGATGCGCTCGCTGACAGGCGTGGGGGCCAGGGCTGAGGGCGGACGCCTGGAGGCTGAGCATGCCGCCCCGCGCCTTCAGTAGAAACGCCACCACGGCATCAAGCTTGGTGCGAGGACGCAGGTCCCCAAGGGCTGGGCTGGGAGAAGAGGGCTCGGCCAGGTCAGGGAGGGAACGGGGTTTACCAGCTCTGCAGTGCGATGGGGGCCGGTCTCAGGTTTCAGTCGTGCAACAATGTGAGCGCTGGAGAATCACAGGGTCACGCAGCGGCACTTCAGGGGCTGTCTGCACCACGGGCACCGGCCGGAGTCACTTCTTCTCTGACCCGTGGGTGCGATTGGACACGGGGGCACCATTGAATACGGGGGTGCCATGAACACGGGGGTGCCATGAACCCGGGGGTGCCATTGAACTCGGGGGTGCCATGAACACGGGGGTGTCATGAACCCAGGGGTGCCATGAACCCGGGGGTGCCATTGAACTCGGGGGTGCCATTGAACTCGGAGGTGCCATTGAACTCGGGGGTGCCATTGAACTCGGGGGTGCCATTGAACTCGGAGGTGCCATTGAACTCGGGGGTGCCATTGAACTCGGGGGTGCCATTGAACTCGGGGGTGCCATTGAACTCGGAGGTGCCATTGAACTCGGGGGTGCCATTGAACTCGGAGGTGCCATTGAACTCGGGGGTGCCATGAACGCAGCAGCCTCCCTGCAGACACAGCTCAGAATCACCGGGAATCATCCTTCCTGTTTGTGAACTAAAGGCAGCGTTTCCTACAAAAGCCAGGAAGACACCACCTCACTCCTGAGTGGCCACCCCACCGCCCCCAATGTCCTCCACGAGGTGCGCAAGAACCCAGGAGGTCCCACGTGTGAGGCCCCTCCCTGCCCCTCGCGGACGTGGGTCTCGGCCTTCACAGCCAGCCTGCTCGGGCGGATGACCGTGTCCCCAGCCCGGGAACCGAGCTCGCTCAAAAATATCCTAAATAGGGCACACGGGGAGACTGGCACGGCTATAAATACGACAGGCGGAGTGCATTTCTGTCTTCATTTCTCCAGCCAGACACTGCTGAGCCAACTGTCAACACACGGACGTTTTTGTTGTTGTTGTCAAGGAGCGTGTGTGGCTTCCTTAGGCTCTCTCAACCTCTGCGCTGTCCCCCTACAGACTGGAACCCGGAGGGAGGGCTGAGTGAGTGTCTTCGTCTTCGCCTTCGCGCAGTCCCACCTCGTAGCAGAGCAGGGCTTTGGCGTGCGGACCCCGAGGATGCGGGAGGGTTGGCGGGGGGAGGAGAGACCCGAGGACACGGTGGGGGGGAGGGGGCGGGGGAAAAAGGAGAGGAGAGGGAGCGGCAGCACTCTCCCCCCCAGCTGACGTTTGTAGAGACAGAATCCTCGTCAAGAGGCCCAACCCACTGGCCGACTGTTTGAAATGCGCTCAACTCATCGTTCTCAACGGAAAAAATAAAAGTCACAGGGCTATTTTTAAAGCATCTAAAAATAAGGACTTATATATAGTACACATTTTTAAAACTCAACACATTTCAAGACGATGTCTGAGGGAGAGATTGAGTTATGTCTCAGCTCGGCTACATTTAAACGTTTGACAAATAAACACACACTCGGAGAATCGCACGCTATCCGTTAAAAGCAGTGTTTGACGCTGTTCCAGTTTGGATGGCAATGACTTTTCTAGAGACTTTCTGGAATTATCAAGAAATTGATGTCGCCCTGGCCGGTTTGGCTCAGTGATTAGAGCATCGGCGCGTGGACTGAAGGCTCCGGGTTTGATTCCAGTCAAGACACTGCTGAGCTGTCGCGTGCAGACCCGAGGATGCCCGAGGGGTGGGGTGGGGGGGGAGGACACGGCGTTTACCTGGGTGGCAGACTGGATCCCCAGCCCTGGTCAGGGCGCATGTGGGAGGCAACCAAGTGATGTGCCTCTCTCACATCCATGTTTCCCTCGCTCTGTGTCTACCCTTCCTTCCACTCTCTCTAAACGTCAGGAAGAATATCCGCAGGTGAGGATTAACCAGAGAGAGAGAGAGAGAGACTGATGTCATTTCTAGTGCCTTTTGCCTACACTGAGTAAACACGTCCTATCACACCGAGTAAACCCTTCCCAAGGCGAGAATGACGCCCAATAGCCGACAGAGGCCGGACACAGGTCGTGTGCCGGGCACTCAGCACAGTGCGTGGAGGTTGTGACTCGATCCTTTAAGCCACCTGTGACAAAGGTGACAGGATTTTCTCTGCCAGACAGGTGGAGAAACTGAGGCTGCATATTCAAGGCCCCATGGCTGCCAAGGGAGGGACAAGGGTTTCGAACCCTGGCCATCGCCCCTGGGGGTCCAGGAGTCAGGCAGCCCCTCGGCACTGGCTCTGCGGGCCAGGGACCACACCCTCAGACCGCAGCGTCAGGCGCCCGCAGAGTACACTGCGGGTCTGAAGCCGGCTGTCGGGGAAGCAGGGAGAGCGAGGCCCCGTAGACTGAGTTCCTCGTTGGTGGGGTCGGGCGGGGGTTGGCTGGGCAGATGGAGTGTTCCGAGCAGCAGAGAGGACCACGCCAAAGGCCGACCGACAGGTCTGACCGGGTCTCACTGTAAGGCTTCCCCTTCCATTTTCATAAGAGACAATGAGAAGCGTTACCTTTACAAATGCAATAGTGTGTAGATACAGGAAAGAAATCACGAAAATCAATATAGCGGGTGGGATAAATGTAGGTTTATGGTTGTGAGTATGCAAACACGGAGTTTATTCTTTTTTTAACGTCCATATTTTGTTTTGTTGGTTTTAAATATATTTTATTGATTTTTTTTAGAAAGCAAGGATGGGAGAGGGATAGAGAGATAGAAACATTGATGAGAGAGAAACATCAACATGGATCGGCTGCCTCCTGCCTGCCCCCTACTGGGCATCAAGCCTGCAACCCGGGCATATGCCCTGACCGGGAATCAAACCATGACCTGGCGCACGGGACGCCGCTCAACGCTGAGCCATGCCGGCTGGGCCAGAGTTTACTCTGTATTATTATTTATTAACTATGCTATTATTTTCCGTATAAACAACTGTAAACCTACTTTTGCCCCACCATATATATTAATTATATCTATTAGGCACTTATTAAAACACCAATAATTCCTGACATTTTCAAAATTAGATATCAAGCCTCCAATGAAAAGAATTAATCCCGGTACTAACAGGGGTTAGAGACATGTTCCCGACATGTGTTTGGCGCGGGCCCCGCTGTGACCGCTGCGTCAGGCAGTCAGCGCTGAGGCGGCGTGGACGTCACTCCCGCAGCGCGGAGCCTCCTCTGCCCGGGTCTCTCCCTCACCGCTTCCCGGGCCACACGGCGTCTCTGTGGTCCATGCGACGGTGCCGCGTGCGGAGCGGATGACCCAGAGGCATCAACAGGAAGAGGCCAGAGGATGAGGGTGCTTTAACCCTTTCAACATGCGTGAGCGGTGAGGGAACGGGGCTGCTGAGCCTGCAGGAGGGAGGCTGGGGGTGACTGTCTTAACGGGTTAGTACTCCTGAGAAAGGCCGCCACGTGGACGAAGACGGAACTGACCTGTGGCCGCACTGGGTCAAATGAGGTCCCGTGGACGAAAAATGGGGGGCGATGCTCACTCGGCCGCAGAAGGCCTTTCCCAACGACTGTCCGAGACAAAGGTGGCCCCGGCGTCCTGGTCACGCAGCCCCGCACCCACGGAGGGAGGCCTGGCACCGACGTTTTATTGAGTTTGAACATGAAGAAAGGCTAGAGACGCTCCAGTCCCCTCTAAGATTCATTGTGTAGTCAGTTAAGTCTTTTTAAAAAAACAATGTTTCATTGTTGAAAGTATTCATATGTTCTCCCTTTCCCCCCATTGACCCCTCCAGCCCGCCCCCACCCCTAATTGGTTACGTCTTCAGTGTCCATTCTCCGCATCCTCAGGGGCTCGCTCCACATGGTGATCTGTGGCTCCCGCATCGCGTCCGGGAGGCGAGGGCGGCCTGAGCGGGGCTAAGTCAGGGCGCGGGCCTTTCCCTGGCCACAGCGATGGGTCCGGGTGAGCGCGTGACGCAGTGCAATCTGGTTTCTTGCGAGTTCTGGGGCAAACGTGCTTTATGCCAACCAGCTCTGGGAAGGGGGCGAGAGCCTCCCCTGTGACGGGCAGTCATCTTCTGACCGCGAGGGGATGCTGCCTGGGGTGGCATTAACCAAGACACCGCGCGGAGAACAGCAGGGTCACCGCCATCGAGCCCCGCCCGGAGCCAGGCCCCCAGTGGGCTGTGCAGCATGTGAGCAGTTTGAGTGTGTTTTCTGCACACGCCAACAATGGCCCCTAACGGATTCTGATCCGAACATGTGGAGTCATCCATCCTCAGGAAAAGCCGGGACGAGACCAGCTGCCCTCTGTGTCGAGTTCTCCGCCCAGCAACTAAGCGGTTTCTCTAACGCTGACCTCTGAGTCATATAAACTCAAGTTACGTAAAAACCTGGCTTCTGTGCCATCTGTACCCTTTCAGAACAAACCGTGCTGACCAATATTTCAACCGCAGATTTACTAGGGATTTAACAGGCCTAAAGCAATTGTACAGATAACTTTCCCTCCTATGCTCATGAACTTAATCCCTCTTCTGCCTTGCACAGGGCTACTGGCCATGGAAAACCACTTACATTCAATACAGAAGTCCTACAGGGTTAATGGCCTTGTGAATTGACTGTATTAAATGTTTAACTAATTAAGGCTTTGGCAACTTTTCAACACTAGAACTATGAAACTATTTTGCAAGCTGTTTTCTAATCTTCATATTTTTGATTCTATAGAATTCAGTTCTGGACCCACATCAGCAGGTCATCCCCAACTGGGTTAAAGGTTCACCGTCCTTCACGTACCTGTGCCTATATGAACATTGGAAAATAGAAAGTGAAGACCGCAACCCTCGGGCGTGGCTGTGGTTGAGTGTTGACCTATGAACCAGGAGGTCACAGTTGACCTATGAACCAGGAGGTCACAGGTCCATTCCCGGTCAGGGCACATGCCTGGGTTGCAGGCTCCATCCCCAGTGGGGGACGTGCAGGAGGCAGCTGATCAATGTTCTCTCTCATCATGGATGTTTCTCTCTCTTTCCCTCTCCTTTCTTCTCTGAAATCAATAATTCATTATCATTATTAAAATTATAAAAATTTAATATATATACATATATATGTATATATATCAAAAATAAAAAGTGAAGACTGCAGACACACACTGAGGCTATGAGTGTCAATCTTGCCTCCGAGGTGGCATGTCCCCCGGTGCTGGCTGTGCCCATCGTGTGTGGAGATGCTGTTTCTCTTCGTCAATCCCCAGACAGCTGGAGGCGGGGCAGGCGCAGAGGGACCCCAGATCGGCAGCCTCAGGCCAGGAGCAGCCTTGTCTGTTTACCCAAAATGCCACCCCATGTTTCCCCGCTGCAGGTGGCCCTGCAAGGACCAGGCTGCACGGCCTCGGGGACACCACTTCGAGGTCCCGCCTCGTTCCTCTTTGTCGACCTTGGCAGGCCCGTCCCTGGACCTCTGTGATGACATTGGTAACCCAGGGCTTTTCTCTCCTGTTTGCGTTAGAGGAGTCTGAGAAAATGCAGCACCTGTGTTCTTCCTCAGCCTGGAGGGAGCACGCTTCCACTCGCCTCTTCCCCTTGGCAATGACTCCTCCATCCTTGTCCTGGGTGCTCCCCTCAGGAAGATGGGACTCGGCCAGTTCTGGCTGAAACTGAAACTGTGGGCAGTGCATCTCCTCCCAGCATCGTCGTTCACGGACAAGGCTCGACGCGACAGCCAGGCGCCGGGCAGTGGGAAGTGCGGCCCCAAAGGCCACACAGCAGGTCCTCGGACCCCTGCCCGGCCCTCCCTCTGGGAAGGCGGCTCCGATTCCCACAGGACGACGCCATGGCCGCTGACAGCACCTGTCCATCACCTTCAGTAACAACGGTTATTTAATGTTCGGGCTTTTAAATCACAGGAAAAAATCTTACTCAGGAGTTCTTAAATTTCAACTCCATGTTGACACAGAAAACACCATTTTGTGGCAAACGCTAACCCTGAAAAAGGTCTGTGCCCAGTGCCCAGACAGGGTTTCTCTTTTAACCGGGATAAAGGAACTGGTTTCGGACAGTGCTTGAAATCCAGGCATTCGCTGGCTAACGTAAGCAAGGACCATCCAAGGCAAGTTTAAATGTCATAACTAACAGAAGACCCATCGCCTCGGGAAGCTTTCATGGCAGAAGGTATGTTACCTATTACAACTGGGCAGAGACGAGCACGTGTTCACAAGCGCAGCCTGGCTAGATTCCGGAAGGCTGGGACGGGAAGCCCTCAGGGCAAGGCTGTCCTTGAACTTCCACCTTGAACGCTGCCCACTCCTGTGTGGCCGGGTGCCCCTCTGAGGACACAGGCAGGCCAGAGAAATCGCTCCCATCTGTTTTTGAGCGCCTCTGACGTGAACATTCCTGTAACGAGCTGGAGGCCTATGGTTAGAAGTCTTTTTAGGAAACGAAGCCATTTTGGTCGGAGGAAAGGTACCTGCTGAGGGGACAGGTGACAGGACTGTGGCTAACCATGGACTTGAATGTTCTCCAGTAGCCGGCTCTCTGCACACGCTTCCCGGGCTGGGCCACACCTCCCGGATCGGGGAGAGAAACTGGTGTTAAAACACAGGCGCCCTGCCTGGTGGCTCAGGTGTTGGGGGCGTTGTCCCGTGCACCAAAAGGTTCCGGGTTCAGTCCCTGGTCAGGGTGCATATGGGAGGCAACCAATCCATGTTTCTCTCTCACATTGATGTTTCTCCCCACCCCTTCTTCTCTCTCTAAAAATCCATTTTAAAAAACATACCCTTGGCCCTAGCCGGTTTGGCTCAGTGGATAGAGCATCGATCGGCCTGTGAACTGAAGGGTTCTGGGTTCAATTCTGGTCAAGGGCACATGCAGTGTTGTGGGATCGATCTCCAGTGGGGGGCATGCAGGAGGCAGCTGATCAATGATTCTCTCTTATCATTGATGTTTCTATCTCTCCCTCTCCCTTCCTCTCTGAAATCAATTAAAAAAATCATTTCACTATGGAGTCTATCATTTTGTAAATATTCAATAAATACTAAAAACAAGGATAACCTAATGCCCTGGATACTTGGAGAATTAAGTGCCCTCATAAATCGAAATGTCAGTGTGTACGTTTAATATTCCAGCGAGGACCCAAGTCATAGACAGAAGGCCTATGTCCTCGTCCCAGCTCTGCCCCCGAGAGCTCGCAGGTACACGAGTCACAAACTCCTCACTCGAGCACGAAGTCCTCACTTCTCACGCCTCTTGTGAGAATTCAACAAAGGATGCTCCCAGAAATCCTGGAAGAAACCACAGGCAGGGAAGTCTCAGCTCTTCACTACTTGGGAAAATAATTAGCCGAAACAAGGTTAGAAATCCATTCTAAAACTTGGAGAGGCTATTTGATTTCCTCACAGGACATTCTGAATTCTTTATGCTGACTTAAATGTTGAGATATAAATGATTCAGATACTTGTGAAAACATTCATCTGATTTATTTTTAATCCTCACCCAGGAGTGAGGATATTTATTTCCATTGATTTTTAGAGAGAGTGGAAGGGAGGGGGGAGGAGAAAAGAGACAGAGAAGAGAGAAACATTGATGTTAGAGAGACACATTGATTGGTTGCCTCCCAAGCACGCCCCAACCGGGGGCAGGGGTCAAACCTGCAACCCAGGTATGTGCCCTTGACTGGAATCAACCCTTGACCCTCCAGTGTGCAGACTGGCGCTCTAACCACTGAGCACGCTGGCCTGGGCTCATCTAATTTTTAAAAGGTCCAAAGAATTGGCCAGCTCCTTATTTTTATGGCAAGTAAAACTAGCCACTTAACTGGTTTTGCTTTCTGTATGCATCTATTGTTTGGTTAAGATATAATCAACATGTAACATTGGATAGTTTTAGATGCACACAATAGGATGGTTTGACATACTAGTATGAATATAATGCAAAATGATTGCCACAATAAGTTAACACCCATCACCTCCCGTACTTACAATATTTTCCTGCTGATGGGAACTTTTAAGATCTACTTCCTTCCCAGCTTGAAAATATTCAATGGGTATTGTTAACTTCAGTCACCATGTTGCACAATCATCCCAGAATTCACTTCACTGGTTTTATCTTTTGCTTCTGCTCTCTCTCCTCTTCTCTCTCTCTCTCTCTCTTCTCCTCTCTCCCCCCTCTCTCTCTTTCTCTCCCTCTCTATCTCTTTCCCCTCTTCTCTCTCTCTCCTCTTCCCCTCTTCCTTCCTCTCTCTTCTCCCCTATCCTGCCCTCCATCCCTCTCTTCTTTATTCTTTCCATTCTTCCTCCCTTCCTTATTTCCTTTCTCTTTCTCTTTCTCTTCTTTTTTCTTTACATGGCCAGGGACCAGAACTTTCCTAAGCGCTGGCAAAGAAACAGTGATGAAAACAGACATGGCTCCTTGCTCACACAGCTTGTAATGTTCCATGGAAAACTGCACTAAACAAGTGCATTCACTGCAGCTCTGTAAGTGCTACAGTCGGCAAGTACAGTGCTGCTGGAGCACGTGGCTGTGGAATGTGGCTTAGTTCAGCCATGACCCGGGGTCTCTGAAGCTGCTTTATGTTTTACTCCGTGTGTGTGTGTGTGTGTGTGTGTGTGTGTGTGTGTGTGTGTGTGTAGATAGATGATAGATAGATAGATAGATAGATAGATAGATAGATAGATAGATAGATAAAAACACAGCGCAGGCAAACTTTGCCTCACAGCATCCCAGGGTAAGTGGGTTTAAGCACGTTGGTTCACTCTGATAAACAGCTTAGTCCTCTCCACCCAGCATTTACAAAATCAGAAATAAAACTCAAGAGAAAGCACCTTTCTCATCTGTGTGAGGATAACCTGAGCTCCCCCCTCCTTGATTTGTAGAAAGACTGAAAGGGAAGGGGAGAGACAGAGAGAAACATCGATGTAAGAGAGACACATTGAGCCTGTAATCGAGGTATCAAACCTGGGACCCTTCAGTCCAGTGGCCAGCACTCTACCCACTGAGCAAACCGGCTAGGGCTGGCCTGAGCTTTTGAAGCAACGTCCAGTCTTTCCAGAGAAAGGCCACCGCAAACTTGGGTGTCGTCGGAACAGGTCTGCATTCTCAAGTCCCGCGGTAGCAGCTATGCCCTGACCTATGCCATCTGGCTGTTTCTCGCTCGGAGAAGCGGTTGACAGTTTACTGTAGAAGGACATGTCTTAAGTGCGTTTCTTCCCACAGGAGTTCTGCGCAGTTGGCAGGCTTTCTCAAAGATCAACACTCCTGACCCCATGGCGGGCTGTGTTCCTGCAGGAGGAGCACAGAGGACTGGGCCCAAGTGCTCTGTGTGAGGTTAGGTCCCAACCAATTAGCCTGCAAACCCTACATGGACTGATTAGTCCTGTACAAATAAACCCGGCCTTAAACCATCAACACCTCCTGAAGGGCAACATGTCAACCCGGGGCCCGTTCTCAGTTACTGCACCTACTTGCCTCTGGAAGGAAGGCAGACGGAACACCAGGCTTGTTTGACAGCCGCTCTGGTTGCCTGGCAACCCTCCCGTCCTGGGAGCCTGGGGTGGGGCCTCCGCAGCGCCCCAGCACCCTCAGACATTCTCCACCCACCAGGACGAGGCCCAAGAAGGATTCGCACATGCTTTTTAAATAAGAGAATACTTTGCTCATTTCTGTAATCAGCCCATGTACGAATTTAACACAGTGCCTTATAAAGGGAAAAATGGGGGCATTGAATCTTCCTAGATGAGTAGCCTTTCCTGGCCAACTTCCAGGTAACACAGCACAGCCCATACGTGCAGGGTGCTTTCTTTCCAATATGGACAGCACAGCGGAACTTGCAAACAATTAGATTCTATCTACAGAGCATAGATACGACCATGAGCAATGAGGGCCACTCAGCCCCCCACAGAACACGCCACCCCGCTGCTGTCCGTAGAGCTGTCATGGGTGTGATTCTCGGTCCCTTTAGGAGGAAACAAGCTCCGATGAGCATCATCAAAAGTACCCGGCTCAGTCGGGCCCCCGGTGCCTCATGGAGCTCTGCACCCACAGCCCGCGGCCCTGTCACCACACTGCGATTTGTCCCCAGGAGGGGCTCGTGGCTTTAAACCTGAAGACGCTTCTTTCTTTCTCTTGTTGGTGCAGGAAGCTCGGGGGCAGCGAGCGTGGTAGTGGGAGAAATCTTGTCTGAGAGCCGGGGCGCCTGAGTGCAGACGCAGCTCCGACACCCCTGGCTGTCTAGCTTTGAGCAACTCATGGTTCTGGGCCTCAGTTTCCTCACCCGTAAAAGGACAGGCCTGAGGCGGTGACCTGTGGGTCCTTTCTGATCGCAGCACTGGATGTCTTACCGATAATATAAATGGAAGCAACCAGGAGCCCCTGTGAGGTAGGGAAATGAGACAAGTGCCTGAGGAATAACATCTCAGGGTCAGGGCCCAGGACGGGGGCACGCCAGGCAGGGGCAGGAGAGGGCATGCCAGCAGGCACAACCCATCCAAGAACACTGACCAAGGCCCTGATCAGTTTTTAAACCTTTTTAAAAATATTTTTTATTATTTATTTAAGAGAGGAAGGGAGAGGGATATAGAAACATCAATGATGAGAGAGAATCATGGATTAGCTGCCTCCTGCACGCCCCACACTGGGGATTGAGCCCGCAACCCAGACATGGGCCCTGACTGGGAACCAAACCATGACCTCCTGGTTCATGGATTGACGCTCAACCACTGAGCCATGCCGGCCGTGCCGTCCTGATCATTTTTGCTATGAATCCCGCTGGCAATGCATCCACTGCCCATTGGGGGACAAACTGCCACCTTCCTGGGAGCCCTGTCGTTACACAGGAGTGAGTCAGAGTGCTCATGGCTCTGTTCACGCGCTAACACCTAAAGGGCAGCGCCCAAGTTTCTCATCAGTCAGGCCACAGACCCGCTTCTGTGGATTCTACGTCCGCGTTGCAGGAGAAATGGGCAGAGGGGGTTGTCCCTGTGTCCCTGTGACCGGCTAGCCACTCGGCACTGACCTGGGGTCCTGAGCTGCTGGGGTGTCACCGCCCACTCAGAGGCCGGGCACTGCCTTCCTCACTGATGGAGGGGTCAACTCTCAGGACCCCGGCCCTCCTGTCAGCTCCAAGGCCCAGAGAGGGCGAGGTACTCTTGCTGGGGCGGCACCACTGGTTGTCAGAATATCAGTGCCTGAGGCTTTCTGGAGAGGCTGGCTGCCCCAGCTCAGCTTTGCTGATGGTTTTGTGCACCCCGCTGAGAGGTGTGCCCTCCTGAGGAAGGAGCCGCCAGGAGAGAGCGCCAGGGCTCAGTGAGCGGCCAGGGCAGAGGGCTCCAGGGCTGCAGTGAGCAGCCAGGGCAGAGGGCACCAGGGCTGCAGTGAGCGGCCAGGGGAGAGGGCACCAGGGCTGCAGTGAGCGGCCAGGGCAGAGGGCGCCAGGGCTGCAGTGCCACGGGGCCGGGTCCTCTCCTAGGAACAGTCTGCACTCTCGCAGTCAGCGTCTGTGTTCTAGAAGGCACCACACCCTCAATTACCCATCTCACTTGTGTTTGCAGCTAGGAAGCACCCTCCAAGGTCACATCGGGGTTCTCAGATTGTTAGGCAACATTTGGCTGAAACACCAGCATTTGGAAGCTGCCGCCAGGCTGTGTGTGGTAGAGAAGATTTGATTTTTCCCAAATCTATGCCAGGAGCCCGGACACCCCCGTCCCTTTATGACACATCCAGGGAAGCTAGTGTTTGATGGAAGGGGGTTGCTTGGTGCTGTTAGCACAGATGGGCCATTGAAGCCAGCGGCACAGGTAAGGCCAGCCAGTGCCCATGTGGCCGAACTGCACGAGGCAGAGGATTCTCCTAGTAAAAACAGCCTGTTTCTTCTTGGCTGGCTGTGCTCACGAGCGGTCTGAGGGCCCTGAATACAACGTGCTTCTCACAGCGCACTTTCCCTGGGAGTCGGCAGCGTGACACACATTATGTCTGTCTATCCTATTGTCGTATCAGCCTTATTGGCACAACCAACAGAAATTAACACATGCCCAGAGTTAATGAACAGGAGGAGGCTGGTCACCCTCCGGCTTCATACGTCAACATGGAATGTGTGTCTGAATGAACATGTAGGGCCCAACAGGATATGCGTGTAGAAATACGGCATGTGGGTGCCATCCTCTGTAGGTAGGAAAGAGCTAAGAGCGTTAAACCCATGTGACCAAACTGCAGGCCAGAGAGTGGGCAGCAGGAACTTCCTTGGGGACTCTCAAAGGATGAAGTAGGAAACCCCAAACCTAGCGTGGTTTTCACTCCCAGAGGCACCATCCGCCTAAGGTCTTGGAGCAGAAACCAATCCCTCCTCTAAACTGGAGGATTTCATGAGGGACCAGACAGCCCGTCCAAGAGGCAGCTGTGTGTCAGCATCAGACAGCAGGATCTGATGAGGATCAATGGTTAGAGCGGGTGACAGAAGCCCTGACAGTCACAGATCTGGAATCGCTCAGGCTTAAACGTTACACTGAGTGCAGACGTGTTTCCCATGTGAGTTTGCCTCTGACCTTCACTCCTCCGTTTATTTACCATCCCATAGTGCGTGCTCCACACCAAGGTCAGGGAGATGGGGAGAACATGGTCCCTGCACTCAGGATGCTGCAGGGTCAGGGAGAAAGGCCATGGTCACCATCACTGGGAAACAAGGTGGCAAGTGACAAAGCTATGCACAGAATGACAAAACACTGAGATGAGGTCATTAACTGGGGGCCAAGACAGGCTCTTGGTGGAGGAGGCGGAGTTAGGCGGGTGGAAGAGGAGGAGAGAATTGCATATTGAGGGAGGAAGAAGCAAAAGTGAAGACAAGATGGCAAAAATATATACACAAATAAATGATTATATATACATACACACATGTATATATCATACAAAATGTGGCTACAAGCAATGCTGGTACCACAGTTTAAGGCCCAACTAGTAAAAGCAATAAGAAGGCTGGAGAAGTGGACAGACACCCTTGGTAAACGGCCTGTTTTCCCATATGGAAGAGCTTCGGCTTTAGTCTGGAGGCACTGGGGACCAGGGGAGGGTTTGAACCAGGAACGTGGCACAGGCAGGCCAGCTGGAAACGGGGGCGTGGGCGCCATGCACAGGGCGGGGGGCAGAGCCTGAGGAGGAGAGTGCTGCAGGCACATGGTGCACAGGGCTGGCCTGGCCCCACGGAGCAGTCCTGAGAGGCAGGCAGAGACCTCGGCGGGTCCTCACTGCGTCTTCTCTGACCAGAGATGATCTTGACATGGCCAGCTTGCCCGCCTTCTGCCTGGCTATTCCATGATGGGACTGGTGTCCAAAGAATGGTTTCACATGTGTGCTGTGAAAATCCTAGCCTAAGATTTATGTCATGCTCAGCAAAGTTGTTCCAGTATGCAATTTTAATAAAGTTGGAGGATGAAATACGTACTTCTTATTCAAGTGCACTAAACTACATGGAGTATACACACACACACACACACACACACACACACACACACACACACACACACACATATATGCATATACTAGGAGCCCAGTGCGCCATTTCGAATCGCGAGGCGCTGCCCACCCTCGAGTTGCCAGTCCAGCCCTGCCTCCCTCTCCGGCCCTTGAAGCAGTCACGGCCGCTGCTGATCAGGCCCTCCCCCAGTGCAGGCGCGGAGGCCCCTGCAGCCCCACCCCCAATGCTGTGCACGCAACCTCCTCCTGTCTGGTCGACCCGTTACAGCTTCCTGGTTAATTAGCATATTTATCTATTAGGTATATACATATATACGTATATACATATATATACATACATATATACACATATTACACACACACACACACACACACACACACACACACATATATATATAATCTGATGAGGATTTGATTTCAGAGAGGAAGGGAAAGGGAGAGAGGGACAGAAACATCAGTGATGAGAATCATTGATAAGCTGCCTCCTTCATGTCCCACACTGGGGATCAAGCCCACAACCTGGGAATGTGTCCTAACTGGGAATTGAACCTTGACCTCCTGGTTCACAGGTCGATGCTCAACCACTGAGCCATGCTGGCCGGGCTACACGGAGTGTTTGATGGTGAAATTGCTCTGCAGCTCAGAGAGCCTAAGGGACTCCTCCTCCATGGCGGTTTCTTTATACAGCCCTTGGTCCAGGCGCTGGGCCCTCCAGGGGTACCAAGTGTTGCTGTACCTGCTCCTGTCACGCAGATGAAAGGGGTTTTCCTGACATGGGTGACTCCCCCACCAGCTGCACACCCGTGAACCCCACATCCCTCCCTCCCCTGGGCACGTCCATCTGCACAGCTGCCAACAAGGCACCGGGTGGTCTCCAGGAACCACATGCGCTGAGTGGGTAAAAACAAACTCGTTACCTTTCCTGCATGCCTGTGTCCTCTCCTACAGTCACCCTCTTCAAGGGGGACACAAAATGTACTCGGTAGCCCATCACCTCAGATGCTCTCTGTCCTTCTCCACCTCCCATGCCCCGCCAGGCAGCTTACCCTATGGACCCTAACCATTTCCCGCGAGGGCATTCACCTCCCCTTTCCTGCCCACACCCTCTGCCCTGGACTAGGACGACACTGCCGCCTGCTCTCCCAGCCTGCCCACTCTCACCCGATCAGACTTTCTCCATGGGTTGGTCATGGTATTCCTTAAATGTGTGAATGTCTTTAGTGGGTTCCCACTGACTTTCTAACATTCCGACTGCCTGGGGGCAGCGATGTGGCTGCTGCCCAGTCCAGCTCTGTCTTTTGTCTGCTCTGCACCTCAGCCTGCTCCACGGCCAGAGCAAAGGCTGCACGGAGGCTCGGACAGCCCTGCTGGTTCAGGCCCGAGCTGTTCCCAGGCACCTCCTGGTGGGCCTCCTCTTGTAGGTCAAGCTTCAGCTTATGCATCAACCTTCTAGAGCTCCTTTTTTTATGTAGTTTAGTGCACTAGGATAAGAAGTACGTATTTCATTCTCCAACTTTCTTCCCATGCCTCATGCCCCCAACACTATCTTCTACAGAAACACAGACACAATCTTATCACGCTGACTGCAGCTGCGTCTGACCCGCGGTGGGACTGTCCGCTTTTGCAGAGAGGAACCTTATACTGTTCGTCTGCCTCCCCGGGGCCTCGCCTGATTCCTGGTGAGCTCCTTTTTTTATGGGTCTTTAAAAAGTATATTTTTATTGATTTCAGAGAGGAAGAGAGATAGAAACATTGATGATGAGAGAGAATCATTGATCGGCTGCCTCCTGCCTGCCCCCACTGGGGATCAGGCCCGCAACCTGGGCATGTGCCCTGACCGGGAATTGAACTGTGACCTCCGGGTTCAGAGGTCAATGCTCAACCACTGAGCCACGCTGGCCGGGCTCCTGGTGAACTCTTAATTGATGTTTATTGACATCAGAACAGTTTAAAAAATTGATATTCCAAGGAATACATTTTTTCTCTTTTCATTTAATTACTCTGGTACATAAAAGTAGCCAAAATAGGGGGAAAATCCCAAGTGGAATGACTGCAAAGAGATTTTGGCTCAAAGTCCAACTCTAATCAATTGCAAATGGCTGAGAGGACACAAGCTTGGGGACAGGCGCCGGGTCAGGCTCTGCGAGTGAGAGTCTGATTCTTTTATTTTTTAATCTTCATTGTTGAAAGTATTACACATGTCCTCCTTTTTCCCCCATTGAGCCCCTCCAGCCCACCTTCACCCCCCGCCCCAGGCCTTTACCATCCTATTGTCTGTGTTCATGGGTTATGCATCTATGGTCTTTGGCTGATCACTTCCCACCCACCCAACCTCCCCGCCTTCCCTCTGAGATCCCACACTCTGTTCCGTGCTTCCGTGTCTCTGCGGTCCTGTTCCCGCCTCCTGGTGGTTCTCCCTGCCCCTCTAAGTATTCCAGGAGCAAGTCTTTGTGCATGAGTAGTCAGTAAGTCTGCTTAAAGCTCTCACTGTGTGCCGATGAGGGAGGCAGTGTCTGCATTTCCAGAGACTGTGTGCACAGTGGGAATGCAGCGCCAACCCACCACGGGCCCTTCTGTTGGACGCAGCCACAGTCCCTTAGAATGCGCAGTTCGCTCTGTAACAGCCTCAATCCAGCCTGTGCCGTCTGCTTGGTACAGCGACATTCTTGCATGCCCAGTGCTGGAGCTGGCATCTAAGCAGGCCTTGCATGCTCTGTGCTGGACCTGGCATCTAAGCAGGCCTTGCATTGCATTGGAAATACCTGGATAACAATGAAAGAATCACTACCTGATATAATTATATTTGTCATGTCTTTGGCAAATAGGAAAGCTAGACATATGGAGTTAAAAAGGCAAACGAAAATCTTATTATTTCAATGTTTGGGCTATCTTTTTTTAGCTTATCTTCTCCACAAAGTAGATTTCACAAACGCAGTCCCTGAAGTGCCCTTTGGAAAGGACCCTCTGTGGCCCGAGGCCTCGTGAGGGCCTGTCCGGTTATGGTTCCCTCTGCACGCGTGTGCCCGGGCCTGCGATGAGTCAGGGGACAGCTATGCCCTCTTGCAGCCAGTTCTCCAGAGAAGCAGAGGGAAAAGAAACAACTGCCTTTTAAGGAAGTCAGACCTGTTTCTGGCGATAAACCTCTTTCCATTTGATTTGAACAAATTCTCCACAGGCGAGGAAGGCCCTGCTACAGAGTACACGACCCGACTTCCCCCGCCCAGCCCAGCAGCCCAGGGCCTCTGCAGGGTGGCTGAATGTTTCTCCTGCTGTGATCTGTTATGTGTAAACACAGGACAGACACACACACACACACACACACACACACACACACACACACACGCCTGGGCACAGGGAGTGGGAGGGCGAAGGACACTTCTGCAAACAGGGAAACATCTGGCCTCCGTTTGGAATTCTGTTTTGGCTACTTCATTAAAGAAATTTGTTTTTAAAAGTACAGAACGGGTGGGGGGGGGGGAAGAACTTGCAGCTTCTAGGAAACGTAAAACATGGAATGTGTCCTGCAAAGAAGTGGTAGAAAAGCTGAGTGTGAAGGTCGTTGGGGGGGGGGGGGGGGGGGGGGCGGGCTGCGGCAGACACGCCATGACCGCCTCCTGCCCAGCTCAGCAGCTGGTGGGAAAGCTGTCGCCGGCGCTCGGCGTCTCTAGCTCTTCTCATCCGTTGACTTTGAGAGTGAGAGGTGTCCAATGTTAGTATATGATGGCTGGATATGTAGCTATTTTTCTAAATTTTTCCCATCGTCTTATTCTCCTTACATGCTACCAAGCATTTCTACCGCCAATCTTCGTTGTCAGTGTCTCAAAATGAACTAGAAAACTGACTCCTGGAAGAGTAAGTTCTTTCGAAGGCACAGGTGCTTGATGTTTATGCAGGAGCAGAAGATCATTCTTACAGATTACAGTGTTAGTGTTGCTACCTGGAGTCACACACATGTACATGTACACACATACATATACATACATAAACACACACACATGCACATATACATGTGCACACACATGTGCATATTCACATATATAACCACATATTTACAAAGCATGACACCAGGCTTTGTTTTTTACTGAATTCTTTTTTTTAAATATATTTATTTACTGATTTCAGAGAGGAAGGAAGAAGGAGAGAGAGATAGAAACATCAATGATGAGAGAGAATCATTGATTGGCTGCCTCCTGCACACCCCACACTGAGGACCAAGCCTACAACCCAGGCATGTGCCCTTGGCTGGAATCAAACCTGGGACCCTTCTATCCACAGGCTGACGCTCTATCCACTGAGCCAAGCCAGCCAGGGCAATTTTACTAAATTCTTTCCTATTTTCTTATCTGAACAACAAAGCTACAGCTGAAGAACTAAAACATTGAAGTACTCAATTTGCATCTATGAAGTCATAACATCTGATACCATTTTCAGTCATGGAATTGCAATGGTCAAATTCTATTACTGTGAGGAAGAAGTTTTTGTTTGTTTTTAACCAAATTACTTTTAACCTTTAAAATAATTAAAACAATTTTTTTTAAGCAGCAGAAATTCTCTGGAGTTTAAAATCATTATCATGTAAGAAAAATAAAAGGTTTATTGTAAAAAAAAATACATCTGGTAAAACATCTTAGAAAAAAACACTCTAAAGTAATTTAAAAACTCAAGACCTTACAGAAAATGTGTCTTGGCACATTTTTTTACCTTGGCACAGGTAAAATATTTCTCTAACAAGACCCCAAAACATTAACCACAAGAAAATTGATGTTTATATTAAAGTTATTATTTATCAACAGAAACCTCAATAACATGAAAAGGCTGTAAAATTGGGAGGCCATTCACTATACATACAACCAACAAGGTTTAATATGATGAATAAGTAAAGGCTGTACTAATCAATGAAAAGAACACAGCCTAATAGAAAAACACACCGAAGCCATGCATAGGTGATTCAAGGAAGAGAAAGCACAAATGAAGATTTAGCCAACTTCCCCGGAGGTCAGAGAAATGCAATGGAGACCACGGAGAGAGGACATTTTAGAGCAGAACAGTGAATGTTAGAAAGTCTGATCAACCCAGCCAGCATGGCTCAGTGGATGAGTGTCAACCTGTGAACCAGGAGGTCACTGATCGATTCCCAGTCAGGGCACATGCCTGGGTTTTGGGCTCAACCCCCAGTAGGGGGGGCGAGCAGGAGGCAGCCAATCATTGATGTTTCTATCTCTTTCTCCCTCTCCCTTCCTCTCTGAAATCAATAAAAATATATTAAATTTTAAAAAAAGTCTGATCATATCAAGTGTTGGAGCAATGTGGACCCACAGGTGCCCAGGTGGTGCTGGCAGAACTGGAACATCGGGCATCGACTTGAAAAGGGGCTGCATTCTCCACACACCCACGACCCAGCAGCTCACTCTCCGCGTGGAGCTGAAGGAGCCCTGGCTGGAGCAGCAGGGCACATGCTCTAGCTGCACTGCTCACAACAGCAAACACTGGTGCAGCCCACGCGCCCATGGACCAGACACTGGCGGACTGACTGCAGGATGGGGTCCACCAGGCAAACATAGACCGGAGTGCAGCCAAGTGGACAGACCCTACTGATGGTGCCTTCAGGGAGAGCTTGACACCCCTTTTTAAAATATATATTAAATGCTTATGAAAAATACACCCGGCCGGCATGGGGGCTCAGTGGTTAAGCATCGACCTATGAACCAGGAGGTCACGGTTCAATTCCTGGTCAGGGCACATGCCCAGGTTGCGGGCTCGATTCCCAGTGTGGGATGTGCAGGAGGCAGCTGATCAATGATTCTCTCTCATCATTGATTTTGTCTAGCTCTCGCTCCCTCTCTCTCTCTCCCTCTCTCTCCCTTGCCCTTCCTCTCTGAAATCAATAAAAATATCAAAAATAAATAAAATAAAAATAACTCAGGACACATGCTATGAACTGAGGATTATACCTATTCCAATTCTGTCCTCCTATTGTCCAAAGTAAAAGAAAATTAATTTGAATAGATAAATAAAAATTCACACTCCGTGGATCAAATGCTTTAGAAGCCTTCACATAATGATCTGATGTGTTTGTTTTCTGTTCCTTTACAGGACTTTTTAACATCTAATGTTTTTATAACATAAAAATAATTCCAAATATGAAAATGAAATGTATACAACTAGAGGCCCAATGCATGAAATTCGTGCAAGCTTAGGCCCTCGAAGCCCCGTAGCCCTGCAGCCCCGCCCCCCACCCACTGGTCTTTCCGGAAGGTCATTCTAGAAGGTCGTTCCACCATCTGGTCTATTTAGCATATTAGGTCTTTATTATTTAGGATGTCAGCATAGTAAGCACTAAAGTTAATGGGTTTACTCCTTCCCATCTCCCCTGATTTTGCTAAGAGAGTAACGACTTTGTCTTACTTGCCATCTTTCTCCTTCTCTCTCCTTCTACTGTTCTCAGAATCCCTCTCCTGGGCATCTTTTCCCTCAACGGAGGCCATCTGCACTCTCCCGACTCCTCCTCAGCCACATCGGGTGCTCCCTCTCTGTCCCTGTCACACCTCACATGGAATTTGTCTACCTGGATCTCCCGCTCTCCTCCAGTCCCATCCACTGCCCAGCAGATGCCGTGGGGCCTCCTTCCCACCATGCCACGAGAAAAGACCAGCAGCCTCCTGTGTCTCACATGTTCTGATCATCTCCTTCCTCGAACCCTGAAATCCCTGTCACTGGAAACCCAGTCCTTGAAACGGTCTCCTTTCTTAACTTATCAGAAATACGCTCTTGCTGTCTCTCTAGTGACGTCTTTTAATTTCTCTCATTGGCTTCTCTTTCTCAGTCTATATTTTTTAAACTAGAGGCCCAGCACACGAAATTCATGCACTCGGGGGGGGGGGGGGGGGTCCCTCAGCCCAGCGTGTACCTTCTCGCAGTCCGGGAGCCCTTGGGGGATGTCTGACTGAGCGGTGCTCCCCCTGTGGGAGCGCACTGATTACCAGGAGGAAGCTCCTGCATGCACCCCCTGGTGGTCAGTGTGCCATTCGGTCTATTTGCATATTAGCCTTTTATTATATAGGATTTATCTTTATGGTTGAAAGTATTATAGATGTCTTCCCTCCCCGCCCCCATTGATGCCCTCCACCCTGCCCCCACCCCTACCCAGACCTTCACTGCACTATTGTCTGTGTCCATGGGTTATACATGTATACTATGCCGCAGTAAAAAAAGAAGGATATCTTATCCTTTGTGACAACAATGGAGATACCTGGAGAATATTATGCTGAGTGAAATAAGCCTGTCAGAGAAAGATAAGTATCACATGATCACACTCATATGTGGAATCAAATGAATTAAATAAATAGATCCAGAGACATGGATGCATGGAATAAGGATCTCTGAGGGATCTCCGAGGGAAGGCAGGTGGGGCCGGAAGAGATTGATCGTCCATACTTTATACGTTGGTCTTCCCTGAGCTCCGTCCTCTGCCCTCTGTAGTCTCACTTCGTGTATTTCTGCTGTTATCCCCAGCTCTGGAGCCACAGAGACACTCCTCACTCTGCATTATAGAGCTGCTCTGCATGTCCCACAGAGAAAGCAAAGTCCATTTATTTAAAATTAAATTTAGTTTCTCCTCACCACAACTGCTCCTCTTATGCAACATTTCAACAAAGGCCACGTCTATCCTCCAAATTACTGTTCACTCCTCCCCCATTCTTGCCGTCCTTGTCTTTCTCATTTGTCTCTGTTTCTTCCTTTTCAGCCCCAGGGCCATTAGCCTCATCTAGTCTGTAATTAGTCACTGGAGTCTTATCATCACCATCGCCTCCTGGCTGTTCTCCACCCCTCCACCCATCAATCACCTCCAGGGCCATCAGCCACCTTTCTAAATTCTCCCAGATCATCCACACCCCTCGTTAAGCATCTTCAATGAGAATTTGAGAGCATTTGTAACAAGTCCACCGGTTCAGTGTTTGAGTACCTATGAACCAGGAGGTCACGGTTCAATTCCCGGTGAGGGCACATGCCTGGGTTGTGGGCTCGAACCCCAGTGGGGGACATGCAGGAGGCAGCTGATCCATGATTATCTCCCATCATTGATGTTTCTCTCTCTCTTTCCCTCTTCCTTCCTCTCTGAAATCAATAAAAATACTTTCTTAAAAAAAAGAAGCTGCTGACTTTTAACGCTGGTTCTTTTCAACTTCTGAACTAATAAACTAAAGAGATTCTAAAACTTAGTATCTTCTAACTTTTTCCATGATGGTGAGGCAGCAAGATCTTCATCACAGCCTTTCTCACGGGAGTTTTCCTTTGCGGGTGACACAAGGACTCCATGCAAACTGTGGAAAATGAGTACAGAGTCTGCAGTGTTATCACAGAGGCCCGCCCATGAGCTCCAATGCTGCACAAACACTAAACAGTGAAAGAAAGAGGCTCCGGCACCAGGGAGGGGCTCTCTGAATCCCATCGGATCGAATCTGTCTGACACTTACCCTCTAGCACATGAGAGGTCACCGGAACCCGGAACCGAACAAGTTCTCAGAAGACTCGTCTCTGCTGACCACATGCCCTCACCGCACACCTCGCTCTCCGAGACCCTGGCACCCATGCTGAATGGGCTCCCAGGCCTGGACTGTCTCATCCATCGGGGGTTCCAGGTGGAATGGGGACCCCTCTGAGGTCGTGGTAAAACCAGAAGCAGATTTGGTCTTTGTCTCTGGTACCTGGCACCAAACTTCTAAACCCCTGAGTGAAAGGGTGTCCTTTGTTACCCCTAAGAAGCCTTTTTGACACCCCTGCATTTATGCTAATGAGGGGACTTAGGGTGGGACCCCCGAGGCAGCCTCAGGATGGGGCTGGTCACCAGAGAGATCACTGATTAGAGAGCTGGAACTGTCAGCCCCACCCACCAGCCTCCGGGGAGGAGCAGGGGCTGCAGACCAAGGGCTATAAAAGCTCTGAGGCCGGTCATCATGGCTCAGGGGTGGAGCACCGACCTATGAACCAGGAGGTCATGGTTCGATTCCCGGTCAGGCACATACTGGAGTTGTGTGCTCGATCCCCAGTGTGGGGCGTGCAGGAGGCAGCTGGTCAATGATTCTCAATCATCACTGATGTCTCTCTCTCTCTCTCTCTCTCTCTCTCTCTCTCTCTCTCTCTCTCTCCCTCCCCCTCCCCCTTCCTCTCTGAAATCAATAAAAATATATTAAAAATAATTATAATGAAAAAAATAAAAGCTCTTGCACAAGGAGATTAATGAGCTTCCAGGAGGAAGGAAAGGTCCACATGCCGGGAGGGTGGCACCCAGGAACTGAGGGTCCTGTGCTCAGGGTCCCTGCCCTCGCCCTAGGCACCCCTTCCTCTGCATCCTTACGATATCTTTATAAATAAACGGTAAATGTTTCTCTGGGTTCTGTCAGCCACCCTAACAAATTAATGGAACCCAAGCGCGGGGGGTGGGGGTATTAGGAACCTTCGATTCATAGCCAGTCAGTCAGAAGCACAGGTAACTGTCTGGATTCTGGCGTTGAAGCGGGGGCAGTTTTGTGGGGCTCAGCCTTAACCTGTGGGATCTGCCCCTGCCCCAGGCAGACAGGATCAGAATGGAGCTAAATTTGTGAGACACCCAGTCATTGTCCGCTGAGATGTGGAGAAATGCTTCGTGGTGTTGGAGAAAACACATCAGAACAGTACTTTTCACAAAGTAAGAGGTGAGCATGCTAACCTAATTAAAATGAGTATCAGAAGCTGGTGCTAAGAGTAAGGTGGAATCCATCGATCTGAGAAGTGTGGTTGATTGTACCCTGAAATCGCTCCCCTAATAGTGGTAGACCCAACTGGGCAATGGTACAGAAAAAGTTCTTACAATAAAGCTGAAGCGATAAAAACTTAGCTGAACATGTTCCTTGTGAATGATGCCCGAGATGAGCCTGTGACTGCTGAGTCAGTGTAGCCCAATAGTGAGCCTGGCCAGCCCCAAACCCCCGAGTCCCACTTTGCTGAACTGCTATCTAGCTAGCATCACCTCGTCAACTTGGGAACTTGATTTTTTAGTTAAATGAAGAACTTTGCGTTCACTGGTGCGGCGAGGCTTCGAGGTGGATGTGTTCCGTGAGGAGGTAAAAACTACAGGGAGGAACGACTGGGATTTCCAGACGTCTCTATTGGAACAGCTGCGGAGGAAGAAGGAACAGGTTGTTCGATATTCCATTGGAGGCAGAGTTTGAGTCAGTGACTAGAAGTTACAAGTCCGAAGATGTCACCTAAATATCAAGACCACATTTCTTGCCTGGCCAATATGACTCAGTGGCTGAGCGTCAAATATGAACCAGGAGGTCACAGTTGGATTCCAGGTCAGGGCACATGCCCGGGGTTGCGGGCTCAATCCACAGTAGAGGGCTTGCAGGAGGCAGCCTATTGATGATTCTCTCTCATCATTGCTGTTTCTATCTCTCTCTCCCTCTCTGAAATAAATAAAAATATTAAAAAATAATAACAATAAAATATTTAAAAAATAACATTTTTCTTTGAATAATGACCAACAATGAATTTTTTAGATTTTATTGGGCCCCAAGACCAGAACTAGTTTTTGAATGGCTGGTGGTTTATCTGTGAGTGTTGTGAAGAGAAGTCCTCCATCGAGGGGCAAGTTGCATCCAAGGAGACGTCTCTCAAGTCTAAGGTCTATGGTCCTGTCATACTTTCCATGCTTCTAGCTGTTGCCATTCTGCAATCAATCTTAGGTCGCATCTAGACTTAATCCTACAGTTGCTGGGACCTGCTAATGCATGTCTGCGCCTCCAGGGAAATTTCTCTTTACAAAGTAAGTCTGTGCTCTCGCTGCACACAGATCTGTTACAGAGAGAGAGAAAAATCTCTGGATGAAGACGGGACTTGCAAACAAAACATTTTTAGTCAATGTCTCGTCTCAACTCCTGGAATTAATGATCTAAACTTTAGATTCTAAAGAGCTTCTAGCCCTCACCGGTTTGGCTCAGTGGATAGAGCATCGGCCTGCGAACCAAAGGGTCCTGGGTTCGATTCCAGTTAAGGGCTCCTCCCTGGCCTGGGCCATGGTCAAGGTGCATGAAGAAGGCAACCAATCAGTGTGTTTCTCTCACATCAATATTTCTCTGTCTTTCCCTCTCTCTTCCACTCTCTCTAAAAAACAATGGGAAAATATACTCGGGTGAGGATTTAAAGAAATAAAATAAATAGTTTCTGATTGCTAGTATCGCAACTCTTTCCATGATGGTGCGAGGGCAAGACCCTGTTATGACCTCTTCACAAAGAGTTTCCCTTTGTCTTGGAGACAGAAATTTTGTGCAAACTGTGAAAAAAGAATGTAGACTTTTTATTGTTACAGGAACGTGCCCAAAAGACAGAAGAATGGTAAGTGAAAGATCAAGGGCCCGGCATCAGAGGACGTGTAGCTATTTGCCCTCCAGCAGCTGGGCTGGGGACTGATCCCTGAGAAAAGCAACTGGTGGAGGGAAAACAAGGATGGAAATGGCCTCAGACTCACACCTGGAGCTGATAAGGGGGGAGCAGAGAAGGGCTGTGCGGCTGGTCCGTACAAATGAGTGACAGAGAAAGTTCACACAGACCTCGGCAGTTCCCGATCACCCAAGACAATGGAACTAAGGATAGCGTAAAATGACTGGGAACTATTGATCCGCTGCTCCCACACACCCCACACTGGGGACCAAGTGCGCAACCCAGGCATGCGCCCTGACCGGGACTGAACCGTGACCACCTGGCTCATAGGTCGGCGCTCAACCACGGAGCCACGCCCGGCTGGGCCCATTAGACTTTCTTAAATTGAAATATTTCCGCATCTTTCCTTGACCCACTTTAAAGGTGGTGCCATGTGGTGACAAGACAGAGGCGATGAAGGGCAAATCCAGACCAGACTGGGGATATTTATGGAGGGTCTTTCACATGCAAGAAACCATCAGAGAGAGGAAACGCAAAACAGACTCCCTGCTGCTAGGGGCTTCACGTTTTCTTTGGGAAAAAACCCCCACGCGCTTGTGAAAATCAAATAAATGAACAGAACAAGATCGAGCACCAAGTGCCTGGGTCCTGGCATGAGCCGTGCTGATGGCTTTAGGAGGAAAGCACTCCTGTCTTGTTTTGGATTCATGCAAACAACTGGACTGAACTAAACGTGAAAGGATTGTTAGGGAAAGTAATCGACTGCAGGAGATAAGGAAGAAAGACTTGTCCTGGACTGTGCTACTTTAGCCTGGCCTAGGATGAATGAGGTTGGGGGCCTAGGGTGAACGAGGTTGGGGGCCTAGGATGAAAGAGGTTGGGGGCCTAGGGTGAACGAGGTTGGGGGCCGAGGGTGAACGAGGTTGGGGGCCTAGGATGAATGAGGTTGGGGGCCGAGGGTGAACGAGGTTGGGGGCCGAGGGTGAACGAGGTTGGGGGCCTAGGGTGAACGAGGTTGGGGGCCTAGGATGAACGAGGTTGGGAGCCTAGGGTGAACGAGGTTGGGGGCCGAGGGTGAACGAGGTTGGGGGCCGAGGGTGAACGAGGTTGGGGGCCGAGGGTGAACGAGGTTGGGGGCCGAGGGTGAACGAGGTTGGGGGCCGAGGGTGAACGAGGTTGGGGCCGAGGGTGACCGAGGTTGGGGGCCAAGGGTGAACGAGGTTGGGGGCCAAGGGTGAACGAGGTTGGGGCCGAGGGTGAACGAGGTTGGGGGCCGAGGGTAACGAGGTTGGGTTCCTCCCACACATCTCCGCCCACTCTGTGAGCTTGTACACCCTTGGCTTTTCTCTGAAATCGGCTAAAATCCCCTAAAGCCACTCGTCTCTAAAAGCACTCCTCTCTTTTGGAGACCAGCTCACTGGTCTTCCCTGTCTATCCTACCAATTAGCAGAAACTGGCAGTTCTTAAAAACACATATTTCCCACCAGCTGGCTCAGTGGTTGAGCATTGACCTATGAACCAGGAGGTCACGGTTCGATTCCTGGTCAGGGCGCATGCCCAGGTTATGGGCTTGATCCCCAGTGTGGGGTGTGCAGGAGGCAGCCGATTCATGATTCTCTCTCATCGTTGATGTTTCTATCTCTCTCTCTCCCTCTCCCTTCCTCTCTGAAATCAATAAAAATGTATTTTTAAAAGCCACATATTTCCCATCCTATATAATAAAAGGCTAATATGCAAACTGTCCTCTCAACTAGGAGTTCGACTTGGCACGGGGCTGGCTGGCCAACAGCCCACGGCCCCTCCCCCTGGCCGGCCCTGCCCCTGATCAGTGCCCCCATTCCAATGTGGGGGGAGGCACTGGAAAACTGCCCACAGCCCCCCCATCCTGATCGGGGGTGGGGCCAGCCCACCAGCTGCTCATGGCCCCTCCCCCCAGCTGGCCCAGCCCAATTGGCCCCAATCGGGGCAGGCTGGCTAGACCCCACCCGTGCACGAATTTGTGCACTGGGCCTCTGGTAAGTATATACACATACATAAAATTAATCAGGTGGTTTCCACAAATTTGCGCTCCTAAGGAGGAAGGGCTTGTGAACGCAGTGGAAATGAAATGCCAGGTGCTTGCTGCCCATTTACATACGAGTGAAGGCACATTCTGCAAGGTCAACAGCAAATTAGGGGACAGAAGGGGACCCCAAGCCCCAGCACAGAAAAGGGAGAGCCCAGCGATGTGCCCGTCTGCAGTCCCTGGCGCCATCTGCTCTCTACACCTCCCGTGACCCGGTGCTGGGGAGGGACCGGCCTGCCGCCCAAGGCTCCTCTCCGCACCTGGGCCACCTCAGAGCTGACACCACAGTAAGACCAGCAAGGCCTGCTGCTGCCAAGAGAGAACCGAGACGGGAAGCAGCCCCGGGACCGGACTGGTGAATCTACAGTCGTTCCGCTGGATTAACGCTGTGGGTCACTGAGAACAGATTCCGGGATGGAAAACGAAAACATGGGCGTGGGAGCCATGGTCCTTGGCTGCAGCCAGTGGGCTGGCAGGAGCACTGTGATGGGTGAATGGCACTGAGCTATTCCGTCATCTCGTCTGTGATCATGTCATTTAATGTTTGGGTTTTTTTTACTTGGAATTGAATGTAAGAGTGATTGCCGGTTGGTGTGTGTGCAGAGAGCAGGGAATCAAAAGTTATTCACCGAAACGTGAATAATGTGCTATTTGTGGATGGTATGATTTTTCACTTTATTTTATCCTTTTCTGTCATGTTTGATTTTTTTGACCATGACAATGTGTTACGTTTTATAAGCCAAAAATAGAAGGCATTTTCAAGTCTAGCTATTTTAATTTTTTAAAAAATAGACCTTAAACAATCCACTTGTGGGATAGAGCCACGATTTGATTCAGAATTCTGCATTTGGAGATGTGGATCTAAGCTAATCGAGTCCAAGTCTACCAAGGACTCGCTTGTTGATCTCTGACATACTTCACCCAAAGGAGAGAGGGTCAAGGAATTGATGAGGAGTGTGGAGCACAGCCCTTGCTGGTCTGGCTCGGTGGATGGAGCATCGGCCTGCGGACTAAAGGGTCCCAGATTCGATTCTGGCCAAGGGTACATGCCCGGGTTGCAGGCTTGGTCCCCAGTGTGGGATGTGCAAGAGGCAGCTTATCAATGATTCTCTCTCATCACTGATGTTCCCATCTCTCTCTCCCTCTCCCTTCCTCTCTGAAATCAATAAAAATAGTCAGAAGAAGAAGGAGGAGGAGGAGGAGGAGGAGGAGGAGGAGGAGGAGGAGGAGGAGGAGGAGAAGAAGAAGGAGGAAAGAGAGACTGGGGCACACAGAGGAGGAATTTCCCTCCTCAAATAAGAGCAGCAGAGTCAGGGCCGTGAGAGGTAATACAGAACAGAAGGAAGTACACTGAGTCTGTGTCCAGCTCAGCCTGTGCCTGCGCTAGGAGCCCACGCAGCTCGGCACCGTGACGCTACGCGGTCCTCCCTCAGGAAGGAGCACCCAGTGCTGGGCGTCCTGCCCTGACCCACCTCTGCCCCGGGGCGAAGCTGTCCTGCCCGGCATTTCCTTTCCTGCGGGCGGGCAGGCAGGCAGGCAGGCAGCCCAGACATCCAGGACCTAAATGGGTCTGCACTGTGACCCCTGCAGCCACTAATAAAGGGAACGTGCTGTCCACAGGATTCAACCTAATGCCCCTCCCGCTGAGCACAGCCGGTGGGAAATGTTATGTTTTTCATGAAAGAAAGAAGAACAAAGGCGACTCCTAGGGCTGCATCCAACTCGCGGGGCCTTTTGCAAAGTTCATTCTCATTAGCTGGATCCTGATGGATGGAAATAACTCACCACTGTATGAAACACTGACATGCCACGTGCCTAATGCACTATTGTTCGTTTAGGGAAAGCAGCCTTATATAGTAATAACTTCCAATTCAGCAGGCGAGTGTGTGGGGGCGGGGAGGGCGCGCCAGGCTCATCTGCCCGCCCCCAGGCCCTGGCACGGCCCCCGCTTGCTCGGAGAGCCGTGTCCTATATTTACTCACCAGGAACAATTTATTTTCTTTTATATTTTCAAAGTACTCTAAGCGACTCCTTCTCTGTGATGATTTCCACATGCTGCTGCTGCTCTCAGAGAGCGAGCGAGCGAGCGAGCGAGGCCACATTCTGAAACCATTAAATGCCATCTCGTGGGGGGTGGGGGCCTAGGAGAGCCCATCAGGACCCGACTCCAAGGCCCCGTGTGGGAGACAGCGGCTACCTACCTCAGACAAGCAGGCTAAATCAACTGCAATGAGCACACGTGTGACAGCAACTTTGTAAAGGCCTTGGATGCTCTGGGGTGGGAAGCCATTTACACGTGTAATTTCTAGCTCTGAGCCCCATCCTCAGAGACAGATGGCAATACCACCCCCGGTTTACAGCCGAGAAAACTGAGGCACAGAAACTAATGTGAATGGAAAGTCAGAGCTGCCTCACTCTAAATACAGCTCAACATAATTGCATGCAACCAATTCTGCACATTTGAGGGATATTCCTTTTAAAAGTCTCTACTGTTTTGCTCTAGCCGGTTTGGCTCAGTAGATAGAGCATCGGCCTACAAACGAAAGGGTCCCAGGTTCAATTCCGGTCAGGGCACGTACCTTGGTTGCAGGCTCCTCCCCAGCCCGGGTCCTGGTCAGGGCATGTGCAAGAGGCAACCAATAGATGTGTTTCTCTCACATGGATGTTTCTCTCTGTCTTTCCCTCTCTCTTCTATTCTTCCTAAAAATCAATGGAAAAATATCCTCAGGTGAGGATTAACAAAAAATCTGTACTGTTTTAAAGTGGGACAATCATTGTACTTAGCCTTGTGAACTATATAACTTTAGGACCCATTGCCTTGTATGGATTAAGCTGCAAAACAGAACTCGTGATAAGTGGTTCGTACCGCGAACATTTTGTGAAATGCTGCATTTTACCAAAAGCGAAAATTCCCACTGGATGGAAGAACTGTCACAAATTGTTTATCTGGCTTTTGTGCCCTCAACTTCCTTCTGCTTCCTGGGGTCCCGGGAATCGAACTGCTGCTTGTCTAACTTCTGAAAAAGATAAATATGTGTAGAAGAGCCACTTCCTTTCCTGAACAGGGTAAGGACGACGAAGACAGAAGACTCCGTTACTGCGTTGCTCCTGAGTGTCGGGTACAATCACAATGCACTTCCTTACACAGCATGGCAACAGTATTATGAACGGACACCCTGGGTCCCCGGTTCCCCACCCGTAACACTGGTGACATGTCCATCTACAGAAACAGCAATTCCATCACAGCACCCACCGGACAGAGAGGGGCCTGAGGCTCAGCTTGTGTTTGCAGCTACACAGGAAGAGGCAGCCAGCGGCGAAATGCTTCTGTCCTGGTAGTGGGTCAGTTTCCAAACAATATTTAGCTCAGATCCCCCCTTTTTTGAAGGAGAAATGCAATGAAATGAAATGAAGGCACATTCAAAAAAAATTAGAAAACTCTTCTTTCGTCTAGGTCTACTATCAGGGCCGAATTCTCCCAGACACTCCTTAAATGCTTCTCTCACTGCGAGAGCCATTCCAGAGGAAGAAGGAAGATTATTTCAATATAATTTCTCATTAACATTCTCCTGCAGAGGTGGTGGTGGTTACTCACTTAGTGAAGTGCTCTAAAGGCTGGCCAGGAGCCTGCCAGGCCAGGAAGAGCTGGGATGAAGAGGAGAGAGGGGGTGGACAGAGTGAAGTTGTTGCCCCAGAACCAGTTGAATTGCTTCACGATGGGAAAAGGTAGGAAAACACCGCATGGCTAGGGGGCCCAGGGAGCGTTTTTCACTGTGAGAGTCGGGACTTCCTAGAGCAACTCCTCGAGGAAGTCCCTGCGCCCCACTGGCATCCCTGCGGTGTCTGGGTCATGCCAGCCTCAGGGCCCTTCTGTTTTAGGGGTGCCCAGTGCCTGAAGGCTCCTCGTTTTTCTGCCTAGCCAACTGGAGCACCTACGGACATGGCCGGCCGGTGTTACTCAGTGGTTGAGCATTGACCTATGAGCCAGGAGGTCACGGTTTGATTCCCGGTCAGGACACGTGCCCAGGTTGTGGGCTCGATTCCGTTTGGGATGTGCAGGAGGCAGCCAATTAATGATTCTCTCTCATCATTGATGTTTCTCTCTCTCTCTCCCCATCTCCCTTCCTCTCTGGAATCAATTAAAATATATTTTAAAATCATAATAATAAAATTAAATTTAAAAAGGAGAAGGTAATGGGCACTAACTCATAACATTGAATCTATATTAATATTTGGACTGACATGGTGCCCTGGCCCAGACAGTTATGAACATCATACCTGGGGTGACCCCACCAACAGGGACCCTCCCGACACGGTCTTGCCACATCTTATGTTCTATGGCATTTGATTAAGTGAACTTCCACATTATTATCTAGCTTCAATTCTTACACAATGATACAATCTTTATTAAAATATTCCCAAAAAGAAGCTGTCGCTAAAAGATAACAAACACATCGCAAACTCATGAGAATACGGCGGGCCTGACTCCTCAGGTTCCCACAGAAACTCTCCCCCAGCCAGTCTGTGAGATGGAAAACCACTCCTGTGTGACCACATGTGACCAGTCAGTGGCATGCTCCAACCTGGAGGACCATCTGGAACAGGGATGTGCACCCGCTTTGCTGGAGAGGAACATGGCCTCCTTGTCTCTTGACATTCGCTCCTGCTGGTGTGAAGCAGTCAGGACTAAGGCTGTATTTAACAAGGTGGCATTCAGAACAGAAGAAACTTCTGGATCTGTTTTGCAAAAGAGGTTGAAGTCGGACAATACTCGATTACAGAATTTAAACCAAATGATAGTGTTTAGGAAGCTCTTCATAGATGCCATTAAAAGTGGCTAAAATCATACACTATGGCGAAAAACCAAGATGTATTCTTTTTTCTTTGTCAGCTGATATTTTTGAAGATGCAAAGAAAAAGGAGGCCAGAAACCGGTAGAAATAATATCCGAATAGACGGATACCGTTGGAGGGAGTTTTCTGTCGAGTCAGGTAAAAAGCATGTGCCCGGTGTGGCCCAGCCCATGGCAGTTTCTCGATGCTGCTTCCACCCTGAAGTGGGTGAAGAATGCCTCTGAATGTCACACATGCTGGCCTTTTCTGGAATGACAAAGTGCTCTGGGTCATTGGTTTCCCAGCATATATTTTAGAATAATAAACAAAATATGTCCCCTGTTATTGCTTTGAAAGCAACTTAAAAAAAAGAAA
This sequence comes from Ia io, assembly GCA_025583905.1. Lineage (NCBI taxonomy): Eukaryota > Metazoa > Chordata > Mammalia > Chiroptera > Vespertilionidae > Ia > Ia io. Next base: position 107,836,327 of record JAJQQW010000006.1, read on the forward strand.
AAGAAATGAGGGAAACAGGGAGATCTTAAAGAGTTGTTGAAAAAGCTTCTACCAGGAAGTGATTTTCCTACTTGAAAAGGACAGTGTGCTCACCACTGCCTCTTAGATGAGGACAGCGTAAGCTAAGGGACAGAGGGGAGGACCAGGGCAGAAGCTTCCATCTGAGGGATATGGGGGTGGGGGGGACCAGGGCAGAAGGTGTCCCATCTGAGGGACAGTGGGGGCGGGGGAGACCAGAGTAGAAGGTGTTCCATCTGAGGGACAGGGGTGAGGCCTGGGCAGCAGGCGCACACAGGAGGGGACGGTAGGGACCCTGAGGAGGGTCAGTACCCGGTTACCACCCACGTGCGCTGTCTTTATAACCCGTTAACATGTTCGCCTTTACTGTGTCTTAGACACCTGACATAATTCTCCAAAATGTTCCTACTGCCAGAAACTGTTTGCTTCAAAGGGAAGGGCGCATGTCATCTTTTCAAAGCAGACATGGGAAACTGCACAAGAAGAAAACCAATGAAAAACTATCCTTCAGAAGACAGGATTATGAAAGTTTCTGGTGTTTCTATTTCGCTTCCTAAATTATTTATTCTCAAAATAAACATTTCAAATAAAATGATTTGACACTCATTTAAATGAGTAAAAGTACACTTAGGGTCAGAACAGAAGTTTAGGGACAAAACCTCCGCACCAACACCTGTTTAGGTCCCTCTTTCCGCCTGAACTGCAGCTCAGCTACACGAGACCTGAAAGCGCTGTGTGTGTTCGTACAGAGCGCAAACCCTGAGCCAAACTCCCCGGGCATCGGACCCTGACTCCACGGACAGAGGAAGCCACCCTCTCACTCTGTGCTCCATACTGGGATCTCACATGTGGATAATCATGTTTAAAAGGTGGCTAAAGAAGTGTCTGGCACCCAGTAAACATTAAATATGAGTTTCTTGAATAAAATGTTCTCCACAAGGTACTGTTAAAGGCAGTAAGATGTTTGGGGAAAATGACACTCATTAGTTGTTATTGCTGATTTCTTCAGGAAAAAATAATCTGTGTCCTAAAAAGGTGAAATTGCAACCAGGTCTCTCTCTCTCTCTCTCTCTCTCTCTCTCTCTCTCTCTCTCTCTCTCTCTCTATATATATATATATATATATATATATATATATATATATATATATATATATATTTATTGTTGAAAGTATTACCTATGTCCCCCTTTTCCCCTCATTGACCCGCCCCCACCACCCGCCCCAGGCCCTCACCACCCCATTGTCTGTGTCCATGGGCCATGCATATATGCATACAAGGTCCTTGGTTGATTACCAGGTCAGTTTTGATAACGGAGATGAAGGAAGAGGGTAAAGGATGGTACAGCACCTAGGAAGAATCAGATGGAACATAAACACTTTACCCAGTCCTGGAAAACGCATCCGGTGCATTGCTGTAAAGTCCAGTGCCCAACACCAGTGGCCAGGAAGACGGTTCTTGTTATGTCATCAAGAACCAAAGTCTTTCACTCACACTGTCTCCAACGGTAAGTCCACCTCACGTTTTAGCACATTGATCTGAAACATGCGGATTTATACACTAGTTCGGAAAAACTGTATCCAGACCATCAGAACACCAAGACTATGCCCAGCCTGCATGGCTCATGGTCAGGGCACATGCCCAGGTTGTGGGGCTCAATCCTGAGTGTAGAATGTGCAGGAGGCAGCCAATCAGTGATTCTCTCTCTTCATTGATGTCTCTATCTCTCTCTCCCTCTCTGTTCCTCTCTGAAACCAATAAAAAGTACTTTAAAGAAAATAAAGAGGATACCAAGGCTATAGCCACTGTCACCAGTGACCTGCTACCTGCTAAGGATTTCACAACCACTGCAAGCATATGTTTTTGAGAATGTGGCCCTTTCTTCTGTTTAATAAGAGAAGAACGGTAGATAAGTCATAAAAATAAAGTACCTGAGGTAACTCAATGCTGTAAATATGTCCTCACTAAGGTGGTCAAACAACAGAACCCACCCCCCACACACCCCCCAGAGGGTAAGTATCATCTTATTTCTCACATGAACTCCATGACCATTGTTTACTCATTAGGGTTGTTTAATGAAGATCATGTGGGAATTCTCCACTTCCTTTTTTTCAATCCTCCCCCAAGGATATGTTTTTATTGATTTTAGAGAGAGGGAAAGGGAGAGGGAAAAAGAGAAAAACATAGATGTGAGAGAGAAACATATATTGATTGCCTCCTATACACACCCCGACTAGGGATCAAACCCACAACCTGGGCATATGCCCTGACCAGGAATAGAACCCGCCACCTTTTGGTATACAGGGCAATGCTCCAATCAATTGAGCCTCACCAGCCAGGGCTTCTCCACTTCCTTTTACAAAACCTCCTGGCACTAGGTTTCATTTGAATCTGTGAGAATAGACACAGCAAACATCTTGGAGTTCATGTATGCTTCAGGTTCATTTATAAGTAAACCGGTTCCCTATCCAGTCATGCCTCCCATTGCTCATGAGCTTAGAGAGGCATTTCCTCAGGCCATTCAAAGAAGAAGTGGTTATAAATGTTTTCAGGAGAACCAAGATGGTGGCCTAGGTGACCGCAGGCATGTGCTGCCTCCACAACCACATCAAAATTACAACTAAAATACAAAACAACCATCATTCAGAACCTTCTGAAAGCTGATTGAATGGAAGTCCTACAACTACAGAAGTAAAGGAGAAAGAACACTGAGACTAGAACAGGGTAGTCTGACACCCATGTGTGCTGATTTTTTAATTGGGAGGGAGAACATCTCTGTGGAGGCTGCACGTGAGGAACAAGGGGTCCCAGCCCCACACAAGACCCCCAGACCAGGGTTCCAGAGCTGGGAAGAGAAGTCCCCATAACTTAAAGCTGTAAACACCAAAGGGGATTGTAGCTGAGTGACACAGAGGCTGCTGGAGACCAAAGTGTTCCTCTTGATGAACATACTCAGACTCGATCCCTCTGGCTTCAGACTTTGCTAAAATCTCTCAAACAAACAGCAGCGGGCATCAGCATGCCCCAAACCTATCAATAAAATGCCCAAGACTCAGCACCAGCCTACCTTGCTTCACAGCTTGGCCTTGCCTGGTCACTTCAAGCCCAATATAAGTAGCAGTCATTTGCAGACCTCTCTGTAGCTCCTTATGGGTGGCCCCAGAGCCAGTGTACACAGTGGATAGCTTCAGACCATACCAGATTACAATTCTATACATCCACAAGCAACACACTCAAGGGGCGAGCTCAGTGAGTACCAAAGCCCCACTGAAGCAAGTCCTGCTCCATAGGGGTGTCTTTGGACAACAGCTCTACCACTGTAGTCATAGCTGGTCCTTACAGCCAATTGGCCTGAAAGCTAATTCCTCCCAGTGATGGCAATTCCACCCAGTGATGTCAATTCCTCCCAGCAACACCGATCAAGGCTCAACTACAACAAAACTGTGCACACAGCCCACCCAGGGGGGCACCTAGAGTGCCCAGCTCAGGTGACTGGGGAAGCTGAGCCACTGGACCCTACAGGACATATATTACACAAGGCCACTCTACCATTTCCAGGAGACATAACAGCTCTACCTAATTCATAGAAACAAACACGGGCAAGCAGCCAAAATGCAGAGACAAAGAAACATGTTACAAATGAAAGAAATGGAAGCAAGCAAACTACTGGATCTAGAGTTCAAAACAATGGTTAACAGGTCACTCACAGAACTTAATGAGAGCTTCAAGGGACTTAGTGAGACTTTCAAAGATCTTAGTGAGACTGTCGAAGACATGAAAAAAGGCCAGTCAGAAATTAAGCATACACTAACCAAAAATAAAGAATAATTTTCAGGAATTCAACAGTATAGTAGAGGAGTCTGAGAATCAAATCAACAATTTGGAATATAAGGAAGCAAAAGACACCCAATTAGAATAACAAAAAGAAAAAAGAATCCAAAATTTTGAAGATAGAAAAAGGAGCCTCTGGAACAACTTTAAGTGTACCAACATTCACATGATGGGGGTGCCAGAAGGAGAAGAAAGAGAGCAAGATATCAAAAACCTATGTGAAGAAATAATGACAGAAAACTTCCCCTACCTGGTAAAAGAAATAAACATCCATGTCCAGGAAGTGCACAGAACCCCAAACGAAAGGAACCCAAAGAGGCCCACACCAAGACACATCATAATTAAAATGACAAGGGCAAAAGACAAAGAAATAATCTTAAAAGCAGCAAGAGGAAAGCAGTTAGTTGCCTACAAGGGAGCAATCACATGACTGTCAGTTGATTTCTCAACAGAAACTTTGCAGGCCAGAAGGGAGTGGCAAGAAATATTCAAAGTGATGAATAGCAAGAACCTACAACCAAGATTACTCTACCCAGCAAAGCTCTCATTTAGAATTGAAGGTCAGATAAAGAGCTTCACAGATAAGAAAAAGCTTTAGGATTTCATCACCACCAAACCAGTATTACATGAAATGTTGAAGGGTATTCTTTAAGAAGAGGAGGAAGAAGGAGAAGGAAAAGAAGGAGAAATATGAATTTTAAAATGGCAATAAACACATATCTATTAACAATTGAATCTATAAATCAAAATAAACAAACAAGAAATCTAATGAACAAAATAAACTGGTGAATAAAATAGAATCAGAGGCATGGAGACATGAAACAGACTGACGAATCTCAGAGGGAAGGGGGGAAGGGGACGGGAAGAGATTAGCCAAAGATCTTACATGCATATATGCATTACTCATGGACACAGAAAATAGGGTTGGCGAAGGCCTAGGGCGGGGTGGAGGAAGACAATGGGGGGAAAAGGGGGTGGAGGAGGACAATAGGGGGGAAAAGGGGGGTATCTGTATTACCCTCAACAATAAAGATTTTAAAAAATAAAAATAAAATAAATGTTTTCAAAGCTTAGATTTGGTGAGGTTCTAGTTCATACAATCTGTTTCCAGTGTTACCGAGTGACAGCCTGTCCCCTCTCAGGCCTGCCAGAGGGGAAGGATCACATGGACTTTGGACAATTATCTTGCATATTAGTTTTTCAGGATCAGTTTTCTTATCTATAAATCTAGAGTAATAAAACTTTATCTATCCAGCTGGCATCAAATGGGATACATAGAGGTAAAGTATTTTTAGTTAAATATATAAATTAGCTGATATTCTTGAACACGTATTCACTGACAGAGGGTTATTTTGGAAGCCAATCTACCTATTTTTAAACTATTACCATGAAAAATATGCAAATGTTATCATTGGGTATAATGTGTACATCACAATGATATTACATACTGACTTTCAGAATTTGCAATATTGGAATATCTTCAGAAACAATGATCACTTTAGTTTAATGCCCAATAAAAGTTCCAAGTGCTTACTTCTAACTTGAGAACTCTGGACTCTGACAGTTAACGTTCAAGAAAGGACTCGAGACCAGCTGAAAGCAAGCATAGCCCGGAGCAAAGAGCACACCTGGTTATGTAAGTGCTGACTAACATGCAGCCAAAGGAGAAAGAAGAAAAGAAAGAGTAGTTCACATTCTTATGAAGCCCAAAGCCCGATCGTAATTCTAAGTACTTTTTCATTCTACCTAGAAACATAGCTTCGACATGATTGTTTTTTTTGGTGAAGTCACATGGGTTGGTGACAAATATATTTTTATTGATTTCAGAGAGGAAGGGAGAGGGAGAAAGAGATAGAAACATCAAGGATGAGAGAGAATCATTGATCAGCTGCCTCCTGCACGACCTACACTGGGGATCGAGCCTGCAACCCGGGCATGTGCCATGATCGGGAATCGTGACCTCCTGGTTCATAGGTCGACACTCAACCACTGAAGCATGCCAGCCTGGCATGAATTTTCACAGCTAACCAACATCTGACTGATCATAGGAACCTGTGTGACGTAACTGATTCTTCTGAGAAGTGTCAAACCCATTCAGTTATAAACACGAAGTTGTTTTATTTTTTCCAGTAACTGCTTTCATGATAAAGCCAAGTCTCTCCTTTAATCATACGTTGGTTGGATCCCATGCATTTCCGGTGGCTTTTGGTTATTAAAACAGAGGAGTCCAACCCAGGCTTCAATCTTCTGTCTGACTCTAAGCTCTCTCCCTAAGCTCCTGGCCAGGCTCCTGGCTCCTGGCTTGGCACGGGCAGGGGGTGTGGTCTGTCTCTAACCACCTCTAGCTCCCAGCCCCCAGGCTGAAGGCAGGAAGGAAGACTGGCGGGAGAGGGGGAGGCAGATATACTTACTCATAAACCAATGAGCCGGCATTTCTCTCTGGTAAACACTGAGTGGCCTTCACTGTCCTCACTGTGCCCGGTGTCCAAATGCTGGGGCACTCGAGGGGTTCCTCCTAGGAGCCCTGGAGGGCATGCCACCCCACAGTTCCCTACCCTGGGGAACAGGGCTCCTCCCAACTCCTCTGCACCCCCTCCAAGCCCCCAGGAGCTCCTGGTGATGCCAGCTTGCTCCTGCCGGTAACTGGCTAAGAGCCTGGGCTGTGGGTGCAGGGCACTGGTATGATGGCTCAAGTCCCACCACTTCTGGAACTCTCCTTCATCCAAGGAAAACACAAGGATCCCTGTTTTACCAGTGGCCCAGGTGCTATTCATTCTCCATCTCTGTCTCTCTTTCTCTGCCTCCCCGGTATCTTTCTCTGGTTCTGTTCTGCCCCCTCCGCATCCCCCTGTTCACATGGACACCAGGCAGGCCAGCAACTGCCCTGACCAAGAGGGCATCCCCCAGGGCATGAACTGCCAGGCCCCCTCCTGCAGCACCCCAGGCTCTACAGTCATTATTTCTCAGCTTCCCAGCACCCCGTATTTCCCCCCCCGCATCCCCACGGACACCCCCATCTTGGCTGCAGAAAGGGAAAGCCCTCCCACCATCGTTATGACTTGCTCCCATGCCAACGACTGGACAGTCCTCCCTCCCTCCCCTTACTGCCCCGGGGAAGGAGCAGTGGGGAAGTGCCACCGTCAGTGAGCCCTGGCCTCCACTCTCTACAGCAGAGGTTCCGACCTTGGCCACGTGTCAGTGACTTCGGATGCCGGTGCTCCCTGACTGGCTGAGTCAGAGCGGGGTGAAGACCATGGTGTCTTCTGCAAACTCCCTTCGTGGCCAGCTTAGCCTGCCTTCGCCTCTGGGCACTGTTTCGCCCCGTGCAGAAGAGGTCAGCTCTGCAATGGAATCGCCACCTCGGTCACCTGTGGCCAGTGACAGCTCGATTCCCCCATCTCTAAAGTGAGGGTGTTTTTCATAAGACTTCTGAGGTTTGAGGGGTCATTTGAAGAGACAATACCTGCAAAGAACTTGGAACAGGCCCTGGCACAGGACAAGGGCCTGATCAAGGAAGCGACACATGTGCTGTGTCCAGGTGATGGCCAAATGCAGGTCATCATTGCTGCACCCCATTGTCTCTGCAGTGACTGTCTTAAGGCATGCCATTCCAAAATAAAGCTTTTACATAGCGTCTGCTTAATAGAGTTAGCTCGTGTGCACTGACTCCTGGGGGCATACCTGCTTTTAGGCTTTTTAGAAGGTTAGTGCTCAAAAATCAATAAAAAATTAAGTGATCTGTCATATTTTCCAATAAAGATGTCACTGCTTTCTATATGTAGTAAGAAGCATCTACCCTCAAATATACACATTCAAACACATTAAAACCTTCCTTTCCCCTTTAGAAAATGTTTCTAGAATTATTTCATTTGAAACATTTTTGAAACCTCGCTGATGGCATTAAGGGATGGGAATTATGTTATTTTAAAGTGCTCTGCCTATTAAATAGCACAATTTCACTCAAAGCTTTAAAGAGAGATTACGCAGCAATAGATAAGAAGCATTAAATTCACTTCTGCCTCATATATGGGGGACTGCAATTTGTCATTTCAATTTTAAGAAACAGTTATTTGAAACTTTGAATTAAAAAGTAATAGAAGAATAAGCACCACCGTGGTCTACACCTGTGGCTTAAAGCTTCCATTTCTAAGTGTTAAAACATGTAAAGGATAAACCGTCCAAACATCTCTTGAGTCATTATTTTCAAAACACAAGTTATTTCTGAGCTGTCCAGAAGATTTGTTTGTAAAACAGAAATTTCTCCCCACTTCTTTATGTAAAGATTTTTTAAAATAGATTTGCCAAGAGTATGTCCAGGAACATGGCCATGTAAGTACATGTTTGTGGAAGAGAGTTTGTAAAGTAAATGCTGGCGTGCTTTCCCCAGGACATCCCCCCACCAGGAGCGGCCTGCGGTAATTACATCTGCACGCGGCTGTTTCTGCGGCCGCCCTCCTGCAGATCCACTTCGCAGAGTGTGGTCTTAGGACTCTGCATTGGAAATACCTGCTTCCCATCACATGTATTCAGAACACAAATGCAGAGATATACGAACATTTAAAAAAATAGGATGATATTACTGATTAGTTGGGCCTTTTTAAAATTCAATTTATTCTTGAAAACAAAGCAGAAATCTGTGGCCTGAGCGTCCACGTCAGTGAAAAGTTATGATGACTAAGGTTTGTGTCCGTGCTCTGTGGAAGCTGGGGTCTGCTGCAGGTCAGCCAGCCAGCCCAATATTGAACACGCTTGAACCTCACTCAGCAGGAACCAGGCACGTTGCCAGGGAGATAGTGATGGGGCCTGACAAAGCTGGTTAGGCTTTCCTTCCATACAGAACTATGGAAAC